>CM062854.1:30396310-30573583 GCA_031772225.1 Eubasilissa splendida | reverse complement strand
TTCGTGCGGAATAACGGAGTACGTGTTCTAAAGAAGTTCAGATACGTAAAGAAGCATTTCTAAGGTGGGTCGTGTTTCTTCATGGGTCTGGTTGGTTCTTCAGACCCCCCTGTTCCATATTCCTGTGAGTTTACAAATAGTCTAAGTATACTCTGGCGGCGACAGAGTGACCGCCGACCTGCGGCAGACATTTGAATGACTCAAGGGCTGAAAAGTTTAACCTGTTTAATTGCCCACGTCCACAAATGAGATTTATGACTCGAAACAAATTTATAAGCAGTCACTTAAAAAATTGTTCTATTATACATTCAATTGTTTCATCCAATGAAGCGAAATTCTATTTCTCGAGTTTAAACACATGTCGAGGACTTGCGAAAGAGTGGAATGGCTAAAGAAAGTCACGTTGCAGACAAAAAATATCACTTTAAATAAAATTAGTTTTTCTTTGTCATAGGCGAGATCCGCTCTTCGGATGGCGGTATATGGTGTGTGGTGTGTGGGCAATAAGAAAAGAAGAACGAGCAAAGAGTTGCTTGTTAGGAACTAAAGTGAATATTGAAGAAGGTGCATTGTATTATTTTCCCTTTATCCCCGAGAAGCTGCGGCCGCCGGAACAATGACCATTGTCTTATAAATTAAAAGAACAGTCTGAACACTAAATTCTGCATCTGTTTGCTGTTTACTAGACTAGATTTAAAAAGTTAACTTTATATTTGTATTCTCTATTTTGAGAAAACGTAAATTATACATAATTTAGAATATCATCCTTAATTATATTGCGCAAACAAACGCGAGTTACGCGGCGAGATATCACGCCGTACATGTATTATATATGAAGCGCCTTATTCCAAAATTTGTACATTTTTTTGTCAGCTACATGCAGTACGCATTACTTCTTGCAAAAGCCACTTAAATACATTGATATTGCATGTTAAAAATCAGGTTCATTTCTAAAATACCCCAAACCAGACAGAGTATAAGTTGCTATTCCCACTAAAATTAAATTAGCCAATCACAACGCTTGATGATATTCGCATGATCTTAAATTCAGTATGGCTGCCAAAACGATATATACAGAAAAAAAAATCACATTACAGAATTGTTTCTTTAAAAAATGGTGATGTAAAAACAAACATTTTTTAATTTGCTTTCAAAATATACGTTTTCATCTATAACTCACAAACTGCTTTGGGTACTTATTAGATGACCCACTAATATAATAGTAAATAAAATATTTTTGAAAATATTTATACCTAATTATAATATCGACTTACATCTATCAAAAAAAGAACATAAAATGAAAATGTTAGTCTTTAATATCTTTCACATATAAACCTTAAAGCTTTATCTAAAATTGTATTTTTTTGTACAACCCATATCAAAGTATACCTTGTGTTATATCTGGCTTTGAAGTTAAGTCCTTTTTCAATATGTGTAGAATACTTTGATCCTCGTTCTTTCAAATGTTTTTTATTGACTGAAGGCTCGCTAGCATTCTACCGGTAAAAATACGTGCGTCACATAAGATGTAATTTTATATTATCACATCTTGAGCGTACGACGTCAGCTGTCCGTATAATCTATGTCTTGTATTTACGCGCCTTTCTTCCATCGATTAACACCCCTGGGATTTCTTGTTGTTGATATTGGTCACGTTATGTGTGTGAATGTTGCCGCTTTCGGAGATTAACATAACAACAAGTGAGGAGGTCTTAATAATCCGAGTGACGGGTGTGCGCATTTCGATAGGTCGACGTACCTCGCACTTTCAACAGCTTAAGGTAAATGTGTGGCATTAAATTGATAGCGATGATTTGGATAGAGTAAATTATAAACTTATACGACAATTGAAAATTTAAGAATGTGTCATTTACACCATCTATATTATATTTGCGCTACGTATCTATTGCATCCTATCTATCGTATTATCTTTATAAATCCGCTAGATGGTAGTACATTAGCAAAAAATAATAATGAATATCATTGTGCAATAGATGTCACTGATTGAGAGTCACTAATCTCTAGTAGGCGTAATTATTGGATATGATTACTCGATAATTTGCATTGCAGTTGAAAACGGTTTTATACAAAAATACTTGAGATTGTAATTTTGTTTCCGGTACATATTATTATTTTATTTATTTTAGTTCACTATATTCTTCATATTGATGCTTTTAATAACATTCTAACAATAATGTATAGGTGTATATAGCAAATGTATATAGCACGTAACATTTTATTGTTATTTTGTTTCATCTTACTGGAAATAAAGACAACGTAAACTACACGGTGCACTGTAAAAGCAATATAATAAGGGATTTACGCATTGAAATATACATTTTACGGAAACCGAGTGACGGCCATAATAGTTTATTATTACATCAAATATTAAATAGGGTTGTTCTATACCACCACTTACCTTCACGCTATTACTTCAAATAATCATCTTCTACATTTAAAAATTTATCATATTTGTTCACGAGCTTTAAAATTGTAGTCGTCCACCACTAGTTCATTTTTCATACAATTTCATTTCCCAGATCTTTTAAACTTGGTACGAAGTCTTCTTCGATCGCCATATAACTATTCGAATATGTTTCTTTATTATTAGCCTTTGTGATACAGTGTACAGTAATATACTCGTATGCGTATATTATGTAAAAAAATGTTAACTAACGTCGCATTCGGCGGACGACGAAGAGTGCAATTTCGAGTGTCAAAAGGTCAACACGCGCGCGGTTCCTCTGAGATTGATTATCGCCATGCTTTAAACTTTTTTTGATCCAAATCGGGTTGCGTCAAACAAACAATCTTTTTACTAGGTATGTGTTCATCCGTTATATCTAACAGTGAAATCTAAACAATAACAATTATAATCTCAATTATTATAAAAGTTAAAAAATTGAAAAAAATAATTTAAACATCAAAATAACCTCGTTTACTAATGTTTAAACCACAATAAAGAGATGGTAACATAAAAGAAAATTTAAAAAATATATATTATAAGAAATAAATAAATGTTCAGTTCGTGGAAGCATTTCCATAAATTATTGATCAGTTTCTATTCTGCTAATGCCTAATAACCAATTTTTGAGATAAAATTTAAGATTATCCACCGAGAAACGTTTCACAGTAATTGGCAAAATGTTATGGGTTTTGGGTACCAGAAATCTGTATTAGCCATTTTGAGGTTCTGGTGCGCGTATTGATGAAGAAAAAGAAGATTTAAAATTGTAATATTCCACGTAAACGGCCAATTAAGGAATTTTTTAGCTGTATTAACGTTAAAAATAGAGCGATCGAAGCAATTTCCGCTACAGTTCGGGCCACGCCTGAGACTAGACGTTATTGAGTGTAAATTTAATGTATTTCTACGCTACCCGTATCATAAAATGATAAGGTTCTTGATAGCACAGCAGCAAGACCATCCCTGGAGACCAAGTAGTCAGAGGTTCAAGCATAGTCTCGGGAAAACACCAAGATAGTCAAGTAAATCGTAAAATATAAGATTTTCTTAAAATATTTTTGAGTTTCTAGAGATAAATTTATCTACTTATATAGGATGTCGCTTTAAATGATTTTTTCAAAAAAACACATAATTTTTTCTACAATATCCGACAATTGACCTTCATTACTTGCTCTATTGACGATATTTTCGATTACACATTTGTGGCACAATTACGTCAATAATGCGATGAATATCCTCCTTGAGTTCAACAATTGTTGTTAGTTTGATGGCAAGAAAGAAGTCGCACGGCCTCGCTTATTATAATTCATAATTATTTTGTAAATTGAGTCAAAACTTTGTTTTATTCCACTACACTTTTCATTGTGTCAAATGATATAACGTTTTCGGGAACATCTTCCCATTATCAATAATATAATTCAACTAAAATTAAAAACACTTTCAGACAGTAATATACGGGATGTTTGAAGTTAACGGAGGTGGGGGTGGAGTTTAAATGGATAAGAGAGAAAATGTTTTGTCTCTGGGATTTCTATTGATATAATGACCATCTATATAGTAATAAAGATCACCATTAACTTGAACTGATGGTTACTTTAAACCTCCGCTGATGGTGAATTGAGCTTTGACGCTGGTTGTTCTTGATTTCCGATGTTTTGTTAAACGTGTTTGCAGTTGATCAAAATAACCAACTTATAGAGCACCGCTTGTTAAAATATTCTTATCCGACGAGCTACCGACCGCAAATGGCGCCAGTCGCAGAAAGCGGCGACCTTCAAATCCAAACAGTCGAAAGAATCAAATTCGTGTAAACACACTCAAAGATAATCTTCGCCCAAAATTTAAACAGTTTGCTTACGTACCCTTTCAGTTGAAATCATCGCTAAAAATATTTTTTTCCAAAAATTGTCGTCTATTTATTGTGGTTCTGCAACGTTGAGGTCACCAGTATAGGGATTCGTGATGATATTAGTCGAAATGTGTTTGAAGGTTATGTAATTCGGATTAGAAGGTTTTGTACATGGTGAGACTGAGGTCCCTATCTTTCCTCAGTTATCACGCGTGTTGATCTATGTCGTAGTATATGAATGTGGAATGTGTAAGTGAGTAGAGCATGGTATTTAAGTAAAACATAGCTTAAAAAAGTTGGCGTTTATTGCGGGTCGATTCACAATTGAAAGTACAACGATTAGAAAGTTTATTTTAAAAATAAAGTACGTAACTGTAGATGCTCGCTTGAGGTCTTTCCGAACAAACGGGCCGAGGAGAAGTGGCCGGCCTTCGCTGGCTTCTCGAAGATATCCGTCTCGATGTATTGTTATCCGCATTGGGTCGATACGCTTCGGCACTAAATGGCTGTAGAGCGCTTGGATAAACGGCCAGGAATTGTGCAGCGCGTTCGGGCCTCTACAACTTAATTTAAAAATGCTCGTTCGTGTAGTGCTCCATGACTACCAGTCGCAATGTATCTATATGACACCTGTCAAATTTTCAGCGCTACCTAAACGACAAAACGAGAATGTCACACAAGTAAAATATTACCGTTTTATTAAGACACCCTTTACAATATATTTTTGATGTAAAAATTCTGCAGAAATCATTTAAAGAATATGGAAAAAAAAATTTTTGATCGCTGGCAAATGGCTTCAGTCCCCGTGGAGTTGTTTTATGGAGACTAACCACATATTTCAGTTTCTCCATCAAGAAATAAGCACAGAGAAAGAAGACCATTTCGTTATATGGATCGTAAAAATTACGATAACTGCGCTAGCCGTGGGTGTGTTCCATGTAACTAACTATATTGATAAAGATATTCCTCGGTATTTTTTATTATATGAAACATTTATTTTCTTATATATCTACACATTGTTCTGAGCGGATATACTTTTAATAACTGACGCCCAGCATACGAAAAATTTAATAATGTGTTTACAGAACATATTGTTTTCAGTGTTGGATCCGTCATTAATTAAATGACATATACAATTCCGTACAGGAAACAAAAACTATTTTTGTAAGGTGGTTCACCGGTTCCTTCTTGTGGCTCGGTATGACAATGTGCAGCAGTGCGCAGGGTCTAATCCAAGGTCCAAATTATAGCCCTAGATCTAGTGAATTTTTTCGATAGCTTATTATTCCTGTTAATAATATGAAAGTCAATTGGTAGAAAAATTACCACTAACCTGGTATTACGGATTCTGTTTCTCTGCTCACCGTAGGTTGTATTATTTTTATTATTGCTCTGATTTTGGGCCTGAATGCGCCGACGTGATCTCTACGTATTAATAATTAATCATTAAATGCAGGACCCGATGAATAGTTTTTTATCTGGTGGAATTACGACTGTAATTGTCGCTCCGACCATGGTTTGACAGCGATTTCCCAGTGATCTTCACACTACATAAATCAATCATACCAACAACAAAAAACTCAGGGGTGCCAGTCGATGGAATAAGAAAGTGCGTAATCAATTAAATACCTATTAATATTTATTAAACTAAAAACATCGAATACAATGTGACTCTCGTACGATTCTTTTCGATTTGAGTCGTGATAATATATAGTTTAAAACCTTTCCAGAAAAACAGACAGTATACAACAATAAAATCGGTTTGGTTAGAGTTTAGTTTTAGTATATATCTTTTGTCATCATTAAATTTTCATATCTCATTGCGAGTATTAGCAACCTCTTCTTCTTCTCATATGTCAAACCAATGGTGAATTACACTCTCCTATACTCAGAGTGTGTCGATGTTACAATAATTTGTTTACCGATATTAACATATTTTTTAATACAAATTAAATGTATCAATTAGAAAGATATACAGGAAAATACAATTTATCGTAAAAATATTTTACACAGAACTTGTCATTGATATATTTTCCGTTTCATTAATAATATTAATTGAATGTATTAATTATAAATATATACATATAAAATCAATATTGTTTTTGCGCTACCGGGATTCGAACCTGGATCTCTATTTCCATATTTGTAATTAATACATTAAATTAGTATTTAAAACATCACAGACCTATGTGTTGAGTAATTACAACTTCACAATAAGAATGTGTTCTCCTTAATAATAATATTATTATAGATTATAAAATCTCTAACTCTCTATGTTCCGTATTCGTAAAGAATTAAATTAATTATTTTTTTGTAGGCGAACACATATATTTCCACGCGTATTATTTCAGTTATAATATTGTCACTATTAGTATATTGTCACCAGTTTTTAGTTTATTCATACCCCCATAGGCCTATATTCCCCAGTACATATTGTTCCTTTGGCTCGACTAGCTGTCCTTTTGGAGGTCGAGGAGAGAAAGGGTATTGTGTGATTCTTCGTGTTAAATTTCTATTCGCTCACCGCCGCGAATTGGTTACGGTGAACGTGACTCATCAGAGTTTTATGTGCTGTGTCGTTGCCTACATTAGCGTGAACTTGCGGAAGTGCAACGTGATGGCGTCACCAACCAGGTGAGTCGAGCTGTCCTTTGGTTCCATGTACCCAGTACCCATCCTCTCCCTCATCCGATTTCCTACTTCCTATATAATCTACCCTTCCGATTCCATCCGTCCACCTACCACATCCTTTTTTGGTGACCGGCGACTCGCGTCGGTCACACTCTATATAAATTATTACAGTGTAATTCCCTTTCCAAGCACAAGAGCTAGTCTCTTTTTTAGATGGGTAAGCGAATAAAAGATATGTAATTTATTTTTTCTTGTTTTTGTTTATGTGCTCATTTTTTTTTTACTACGTAAGTACTATGCTTTTTCGTGTCGTTAGGATGTAAGTAAATTGGCACCATTTTATTTTCTCTATGTTTAATGCCCTTATACATTATATCTGTTTTATTTCCAATAAATCAATATATCTATTATATAACGATTATTACGCTTGTACAGCATATAAAAATTTTAAAAATATTCTGTAACAATAACAAGATACACGCACGTTCGGATAACTCGAAATACTCTACTACACTAGGTAATTATTTTTCAAAAAAAAACCATCAAAAGCAAATGTTTTTTTCGACGAAGCGATTATTGTCGTCTTTTCTGATCTTATAGGCAATTCTCTCTTCTTAATATATTTGCTGAATTCAGATAAAAATATTTATACTTTATGTGTTGCATACAAATATAACGAATCCACAAAGCATTTACGTTTGATATTTAAAAAAAATCAAAATGGTATTTCAGTAATGTATTTAAAGGTTATATAAAAATGAATATTACTATTATTAATATTATTGATTGTATATGTATATCTTTATAATTAATATATTTAATTTATATTTAATATTACTGAAGTTTAAAACCCGTTTTGAGACCTTGTTTAAATGCCTCTTTTAATGAATTGGGTATTCTTTCACATTAATTAAACATAACAAATTACAGGCTACCAAATATATTGACATGAACTAACGCGAATTTTTTATTTCAATATTTGCATCACCACACCAATGTCACCAATTATTTTGGTACCACTTATACAATCAAATAGTTCCGCGACTTTTTTTTAATATATGACTTGATCGGAACGAAAATTGAAATGTTGACTATATAATATTCATTAATGTAAAAAAAACGTCTTTTTTACACAAAGATTTCATTTTGATTTTTACTGTTGCGTAAATTTGTCATAAACTATTTGATTTATGTTTCCATAAAGAATGTGTGTAGAATGCCTCTCGTCCCGAAACTAATTTTTCAAACGCCTCTCCTATATGTACACTTTATTTCATGTCTATATTGGTCTGTATAACAAACATGTAAAACATGACGCATGTAAAATGTTGTGAGGTCTATCGCTTCCACAATATGCATGCACCCTGCATTTACCTGGGTGCAGAACAGGACTCTCATCAACCTTAAAATCACGCCGGTACCGACCAAAAAACAGACAACAATGTAACGCGCCGCACTATCAGAAAACTGGTAGCCGCCTTCCAGACGAGTTCATTAACCAATGCTTCACGTTGTAGAACATTTACCGCTTATACTTGTATTGGTAACTGTGTTTCAAGCATTAATAAACATACATCTATTGTAAGTTATATTTAATTATTCACATATTATAATTCAAACGAACAGGTAAACGCCCGGCGTAAATTATTTTGGGGACCCCCGGACTCGTGCACATAACCTTCTGATACGTATTTCATTACCTATACACACATTAACACTTCAACTTTTAATTCCCCAAAATGTCATGAAACAAATACCAAGAAAAATAGTTATATCAACATTTTCCCTATGTAGTCTACATAAAATCTATTTTTTTTTAAATGCAATAACAGCTGTATTATTATGAAAAAGCTGCAGCATATAAGTTAAAAAAATTGTCGTCAACTTACATATAGGAAAAGATCCAGGTTCGAAACCCGGTAACAACTAAAATATTATTTAGATACATTAATTTTTTCTGTATATCTCTTTAGTTGATACATTTAATTTGTATTAAATTACAACAGAACTGCAAATATTCTGAAGATAATGTGTTCTCCTTAAAAATACACAAAATGTCGTTACTTTATCGAGCTCGCCATTTTTGCTGTCTTTCTCTATTTGAGCTTCGCATGTCTGAACTGAATAGTCTTCCATATTAATAAAATACCACAAACACTTTTTAATAACCATTGTTACTATTATGTTGAAACAAATGAAAAATCAAGAAAAATAGTTTGACTTTTTAATTTTCAAAAACAATTGTTATAAAGTAATAATTGGCTACATAGTACATTATATAATATTGGTACCAGAAATATTACTTTTATGTAAATACCCTACAGTACAGCAATATTGCTCCAATTATTGCAATCTTCGAATCTGTGGTAATATATTTCTTTTTAAATATGAATTAAATATATTAATTAGAAAGATATACACAAGATATAAATTTTATCAAAAAATATTATTGTTGCGCCGCCGGGATTCGAACCTGGATCTCTTTCCAAACCGGGGAAGGTGCATTATCCAACTATGCTACAGCGACGATATTTTTCTAATTAATATATTTAATTCATATTTAAAATATCACAGACCGTCTGTTCTGAATAATTACAACTTCAGAATAAGAATGTGTTCTCCTAATATACTTATTTGTTTGCAATTTCGAAAAATACACCTTCAAAACAAAAAATGTTATAAATTTACATTTCAAAGGAAACTATCTACGTGTGATTAACAGAAAAACAGTTGGATTTTATAAATTAGAATATTTTAATTGCAATGCAATTTTCAAGATGTTAAGAGGCCGAATACGTGGCTGGTTTACTATTGCCGTTGTCTGCACATGTGCGTACGGCGAATACGCTAAAAGACAGATTTTTATGTAAAAATATTTTTGAAATCTGACTGAAAATACGCGTGCATGAACTGTTGGCATCAATTTTCGGATCAATCGGATTATGAACGCATGAAAATGAAGATTCTAAGACAAAATTCAATGTCTTTTTTTAAATTTTGCCAATTCAATTTGTGGCTCCATTTTATAAATAAAATAATAAAACATCTACCTTGTTTTTTTTTTACGAATAATTGATTTAAAAATTATATTTTAAATAATAAGGACGTAAAAATTGAAACTATTTTTGTGCAGGAAAAACTTCAAGAAATTTTGAAATTAGAATTAATGAACATTTGAGATGTCTAAACAGTAATTATTCAGAATTTTCAAATCACCTAATTTTTATTAGTAATCAGTATTTTGATTTAAATACAGCTTTCAAAATCTTACATACCAATACTAGGAACTCACACTTGGATAACCTAAAAGTATTAGAAATTATGAAAAGTGTAAACAAATATTTCATCAAATCAAATTAATTTTGTAAATAGCGCCCACCTGCTTTCATTGTAGCTACTTTGTGCCTATTTAATGTGTAATCACGCCCACATTTAACCCCCTCCCATCATAATTAACAAATTTACCTTTCTATAACTGTAAATTAATTTTAGTACATTTCTTGTCTAGGGGAAGAGAGCATCCCTCCCGAAACTTTATAAATTAATCATGATAGAAACGAAGTTTTTGATTATTTTATTTATAAAATTCAATGTTATTTGGCGTTTCAGAGATTTCAGTTATTGCGCATTATGTCAGATGGATATAGTGTTGTCTGCAGTCACACTTTCATGCACAACTTGAATGTTTTCATCTGAGCGTCAGACTTGTTTAGGTCTATCCATCTATTTTGTTCGCTTAGCGGGTGCCGAAAATTGAACGCAATTTTCTTTCAGTAGGTAACCACGATTGATCAGTTACTTTCATAATACGTTTTGTAATGCCATACTATCCACATGTCAGCTATCAAGTATCAACATGCATAAAGCACCGCAAAAGAAACGGCGACAATTTCAAATATGCTACCTCTTGCTGAAATATCCGTTCACAATATTACTGATAGAAGAATTAACACAATATTTGTCCTTAAAATGTTTATCTATATACATACTATAATAAAGTATCGACAAAGAAATGGGCAAAATTAAATTGACCGAATTTAGTTTAAATATGAGTTATATATATATTAATTAGAAAGATATACATATAAAATCAATTTTATCGAAAAATATTATTGTTGCGCCACCGGGATTCGAACCTGGATCTCTTTCCTAACCGAGGAAGGTGCATTGTCCAACTATGCCACAGCGACAATATTTTTAGCGACAAATTTTCGAACCTATATGTTACCTTTTTGATATTAATACATTTAATCGTTCCATTATTTGAAAGAGCCATCTACCTTATTTTTACAGAATCTCAAATATCTTTGAGTAATCTGATAGCAGACGCCAGAATGATCAATTCATTTTTATTAAATTTTGGACACATTGATACAACTTTATTATTAGGAGAACACATTCTTATTGTGAAGTTGTAATTATTCAGAACATAGGTCTGTGATAATTTAGTTCATAAGTTCAAATATAATTATTTCTTATTTAGTACATCCTATTTGTGTAGTGGCGTTATTAACTCAAATGGAAAAATGGATTGTTTATATTTTTTAATGAGTTAAGATTATTATTTTTAAATCAAATTACTTGGCCGATTTTAGCATTAAAATCTTATTTCAGCTTTAAATATTTTTGTTATTATCGGATGCTGCTCCAACTATTCGTACTAAATTACTAATTACTGTACTCTCACCACTAGAACAAATTTAATAGAATATTACGGAGAAATACCAGACTATGGTTTGCCGTCTCTCCATATTTCATAATTATGGTAATGAACGAGCTTGCAATCCAATTAGGAAAATCAAATTAGGAAAAATGATAATGAAATTTTAACGTTTGTACCAGTGGCGTGCAGTAGGTGGAGCGATAGCCGTAAGACTGATCGCGAGAAATAGGATTGGTTCGCCGATCTCCGCTTTTTTCGACTGGCGATGATGGTGATGGTGTTAGGAGATGAAATTAAACGCAGTGAGATATTCACTCTAGGCACACTGTGGTGAGAGGAACGAGAATGAGTTCTTGGCCACAGTGTACCTCCTTTTATTTCGTTACAGACAGTACATTATTGATTGAGTATTAAAATATTTTTCTTAACGGTACATAATTTATGCATTTTCGACTCGTAACTCAGTTAGGTACTCATTAAATATTATGGACTAGGTCTATTACATACTATTATGAATTTTTATTTAACCGACGCTGTAAGAAAAAAATAAACGTTTTATCAATCTATCTTTATTTATTTGTAATGTTTTAGTATTATTTATATTACTTTTAAAATAAATAATATCATATATTTCAATATAATTTATAATGGACAACATTATGATACAAAAAAAAATTGGAACGACAATTCTTCAACTGTTTGAAAACGTCGGAAATAGTTTTGCGGGTTTATTTCTCAGTACATTTCGATAAAACAAATCCATCATAATAGAAATGCTGTAGCTTTTACGAATAAACTTCGCAAATCAAACATATCACCAAGTGCTACGATGATAAATATTATAAACAAACATGAAAATAACACATTTAGTAAAATTCGCGAATTTAAAAACGGAATTTGAATCTTAAATTAATATTGCGCGTAGCTTGGGTGATGGCAGTGGCAGGCTGTTTCCCATATTTATTAATAACGCACGACTTTTTTTGCTTGTACGCAGAGCACGCCCCTGGTCTTTACCCACTTACTAGAATGAATATCAGAATGTCATATCATTATTAAGGTTTCCCGAGTGGCTATTGGGGTAGTATTTCACATTAAAATACGCCATCATTAATTCCGCTATTGTCACTGATACCATCAAGCTGTGCTCCTTAGGTTTAGAAGAAATCTTCTGCGAATAGCCTAACCATAAAAGTGATAAAAAAATGACGTCTGATTTAAATCGAGTGTGTTTGACATTATTTTGAAAGTTGAAAATATTTTTTATCAAATACTTTAATACCAAAATAACTCGTTGAAGAGATCTCGGAAATATTTGTGAGAGCGATGATTCAAATCTACCACCATATATTATATACGGTTGACACATGATTTGTTGTTATGCACATATTACAAAGTCTTTCAGACTGATGCTGGTCGCATTAGTATAACAACGTGGCGTCGGTACTGAGTCTGGTTACTGCTAGGAGTTTTGTTTCACGCACCGGTATTGCAGTATCGCCGGGTGGTGATGACAAGAGCGGAGGTGATGGACTTTCAAACTGACGTTAGTTACTGGTTGTTTTATGTTTCTGTACATTGCATGATAAATAACATGTCTGAAACAATTCTGGAGTATGCTGAAGGTATCCATCAATATATTTTCAGCTTTCCCTTTAATGATTGGTGATGTAATCCATATATTTGATTAAATCTTATCAGGTACTACAGAAAAGCTATTTATTAATCCATCGTATTTCTGTAGCATTGTTTTAATTCAAACGTTTAATAATACGTAGAAGTTTTAAACATATCTGTGAATAATCTGACGTCTGTTCTCTTTATCTTGAACCAACATACTTTTCACATAATTGTCATCCTTTGCAAATTATATTTATAATAATTCATTACTAGCAGATAAGCAATCGACAATCGCCAATTGCTTTCTGACAGACCCTGCGGGCGGCTACTGTGGCCGCTACGCGATTAGGGTCTCAATTAATATATTTCTATGAAAAAATCCCTTATTATATTAATGCATTAAGTAATCTACTTTGTATTTGTTTCCAATATGAAAAAAATATATAAATAAGGATATAAGAATCGCGGATAGACAATAATAAAGACAAAAATGCTATTTATTAACATGTGCATATATGTAAAGACAGAATCGAATGAATGATTTTCTCACTCAACCAAGAACACATTAAAAATCTTGGTTATGATGAATTATTCCCACGCAGATTTTGACAAATATTAGGTTAGTTAGGTTAGGTTATATTATATTATCGTAACCAACAATAACATCTCTCGTCGCTTTAACATTGCGACTAACAAATAACTTTATTCTATGGTAAGAGAGATAATAGCATAGATATGAAAAGAAGATGACAGATGGTCAGTATGCTTGCCAGTCGTCAAAACTCGCACGATTTCGCTAATGTATGTTTTTTCTTACTCGTGATAAAGACAATGCACACTTTATTTCAAATTGTATATATATTTATGTACTGTTATTACACATACATAAGAGAAAAAAATTACGTAATCTTAACCTAAAGATATTAAAAACATGTTTGACATTTTAGCTACTTTGGCGAAAATTCTTTTTACTATCAAGAGGGCCTGAAAGGAATAAAAGACCGCACGGCTGTCTGGCGCGCTCTCTCGCATCTGAGCCGTTGCTCGAAACACATATCTTGTTTTTGACTTGTAACTGTATAGCTTCGAATAATAAAGATTATTTTTACCACATTGTGTGCTAGCCCATAGGTACCACAAGAAGTAACACCGAAATATATCACCTTGGCGCAGCTGGTGTAAAAGATTAAATCATAGATGGGGAATCGCAATATTTGAATGGATAAAGCACACACTTTAGAAGATGCACAATAAATTTTAAGTTTTTCACGTATATGTTGCTAGCATTATATTTTTAAAGCAACTATGGTTAATTAAACACAGCGACGGCGGCACGAGTCACTTCGGTAGAAACATCGGCGGGACACACGGTCGCCAGGGGTCTGCTGTCATGTGGACCGACTGACGAAATCGAGTTTTCGCTACAACCTCGTTCTTTGATTATTTAATTCAACGTATCTGTATTTTTAATACACCTCATTACTCCATACGTCTCATTACTCCTAAAACACATGCTCTTAACTATTAAATCGAGGTGATTATTAAGGTAAGTTGAACACAAATGACGGGCAGACATATCCCTTATTATTGATAAAACTCATCTGGTTCACATACGTGCATTTTAAGTTTGTACACGTTTGCTTTAGAATGAATAGTGAGCCCCTTTCCCTTATTCCCTCACCTTGTCTCGTCTCCCCGCACACCTGGCCACACCTCATCATAGAAACACATTTATGGTACTAAACAATTGTTAGAAATCGTCCAGAAGGGAACAATTCCCTGCCTTTGATTTTCAAAACACGTTTTCAGAATAAATATAACTTTCACTTATTGAACAGGATTGTCTGTTCGGTATTCTGGACAAGATTTCCAGATTTT
Organism: Eubasilissa splendida; assembly: GCA_031772225.1. Classification (NCBI taxonomy): domain Eukaryota; kingdom Metazoa; phylum Arthropoda; class Insecta; order Trichoptera; family Phryganeidae; genus Eubasilissa; species Eubasilissa splendida. Next base: position 30,558,475 of record CM062854.1, on the reverse strand, counting down.
GTGGTTATCGATGTGATCGCTTTTATAAAAAGAGATTGATAAAATATGGTATATTAAAAAAAATAAAACAGCTTGATTATGGTGTCTTCTGAGAGTAGAAAGGTCAGAAATCTACCAAAACATTTAGACTTATTACCTACTGATAATAATAGGCGACCGGACAACAGAAACGCTCGAACGTGAACCATGACCAATTTGCAGCATAGCGCATGAAAAAAAACACAGCGCGCATACAAATTTCAACAAGATATTAGTACTTTGAACCCATTAACTCTAACATATAGAAAAAATCTATTCATCAAAAAAATATTTAATTACTACCGGGAAACGAACCTATTCGTGGAAGCTCGTTCTCGGATTTCCCTATAGCAATCAAATCCATTATCGGCAAATTTTGAACATATATATCGTAATATTTCAAACTGATGCACCTATTATTCCATTTTTAAAAAGGTATCCGCTTTATAGAGAAAAGACGCCAGAATTAAATAAATTAATAAATTTTATTAAATTTGGAAAAAATAATAAACTTATATAATAAGGGAACACATTTTTTGCTGTGTAATTGCATTTTCAGAACAAAGTTCTGTGCTATTTTAATACAAATTAAATGAATTAATTAGAAAGATATACAGAAAAAAACAATTTATCGAAAAAATATTTAGTTGCTACCGGGAATAAATGCAACTAAAAGTAAATAATGTGTTCTTAATATTTGTTTTCTGTGCCCAGGAAAACCTGGCTAAACCATCGCCTGATGTTTTTCAATCATGATATTCTCTTCTTCCAGGGCCCCGACTTTCGGTAATTTTTCCCTGCATTATTTATTTATTTTTTGGTAACTATATAATACATAAGTAAAAATGTGGTTGGACTCTGCCCGTCTCTCTAAAGAAATTCTGTGTTGAGACGGGCATAGTTTACAAGCAATTGTATTAATAAATTAGTATTACAAGTATAAACAAAAATTACAAAGCGGACTTATAAATAAATTATTTTGAAGAAATTTATGATAACAATTATTAAAGGTTTGAATCAATTTGTTTGGGTGAGTGCACCAATACTAGTTCTACCCATATTACGAATCCTAGCTTTTATTTTCAGTTTCATGTTATTGGGACAATTCAATTGGGTTAAATCTTTCAGCATCCTATTAAAGAGTTTAGGTCCAAAATATTTGAAGTTTCTTTGGCGATATGTTGTATGTGATCTTGGGGCTTGTAGGTTATGTGTATTTACCCGTGTGGAAATTATGTTTTAAGTTGTTTTAAAATGCGTCTGTTTGTGATTATATATGTAGTTAAGAGTAGTATTAGCATATATTTGTCTTATTTCAAAAACATTGAATTTATTAAAAATTTCGTCAGTGCTCGTTGTGATTGAGGTTTTGAGAATAACTTTTAAAATAATTTTCAGAGCTGCTATTATTGGATTAATTGTAGACATAATCGATCCACCCTAAGCAATTATACCATACTCTATGATTGATTGACAGATTGCATTGTACGTCATTTTTAGAACATTTATATTAAGGAAATTTCTAATATTTCTAAAATAGTATATGTTTTTTTTATTTAATTTGAGGTAAGGATCAAATATAATTCCTAAGTATTTGATTTGGTCAGTGCGTTCTATATAATTGCATTGACACGTATCGTCGTATGAGTTGGAACAATTGTGAACTTTTTTATTTTGTAAACATATCTCATTTTATTTTATGCTCGAAGTTAGGTATTATTATTTGTATTAAGTGTTAAGGTGTATTATGAAGTGTAAGATCTCATACTCCTATCATGTCTCATCACATGACCGAGATATTATTTTTGTATTTACCCAAACTATACCATTTTCTTTCGTAACTCTAACCATCCAGCTTATTTTGAGTATTCTTCAGTTGATCCATATCGCAAATAATTCTTCAAGTCACTTTATGATTTCTTCGGTAAGTATCCGTAGTTCCATTCCATAAAATAATATCTAGAACACATAGCGTCTGACCATTCACATTCGAGATCTTGACTGCAGAACATGCGGATAAAGGTTGCATGAGATTACTCAATGAAGTATTTGCTTTCAACATATCAAATATTTCATTTATGTTACAACCTAGATATCTTCTATCTTCTCCGAGTTAGTTCCAGCAATATATTTTCTAATGAGTACATGTTTTAATTTAGTTCTAATCCAAATGTCTCACATGTGTCCATTACTTGGTACAACAGATGTTGTAGATTCTCAATGTCACTTGCTAGGAGTACTGTATCATCCACATAACGCTGGTTGTTGTAAATAACCTTATACCTACTACCTTCAAGTAAGGCAATATTTTTTTAAATTTCTTCCCCAGCGCACAAATTACAGCATTGAACCTTAAAATAATTTAAATATGAATTTAATATATTAATTAAAAAGATATACATATAAAATAAATTTTATCGAAAAAGATTGTTATTGCGCCGCCGGGATTCGAACCTGGATCTCTTTCCTAACCGGAGAAGGTGCATTATCCAACTATGCTACAGCGACAATATTTTAGCGACAAATTTTCGAACCTATATGTTACCTGTCTTTAAATCACAGATCTATGTTCTGAATAATTACAACTTCACAATAAGAATGTGTTCTTCTCTTAACTTAAAATAATTGCACAAATGATCCACAAATTAGAGGATTATTGCCCACGTCTCACCATAACGAGTACACGTGAGCGATAAGACTTTGGCTCACCGCAAGGGTAGATAGAGAAGGTAGAATGTCTATATTTTATTGATACACCACTCTTACTTCTTTTACCTTCATACTATTCATACTCATCGACTATTAAATCCTCTAAAATAACCGTCCTCCGTTTACCTGATCGTGTCAGGTCTTTCACGAAAGTCCCCTGCCTTTATTTCTCGGCTTATTTTATATTTTATTTAACTTTTATGCTTAATCGTACTGTAACACCCAAGAGTGGAATAAGTTTGTTTTAAAGACTCGACTCTACAAGGAAACACTTGTAATTTTTTGAAGTATTTATTGAGAAATAATACAATAATAGACACGTTTGAGGTGTGATGAAACTAGGCTAATATTGAAGAAGTTAAACATCTGATACGTCTAATACACAATACATAAATGAACTGTGGTACTCAAAACAAAGCGTTGCTCTTCGTCACGTAGACAAGTTAAAATAATCTCTTTGGGTGTTTTCCATTGCCTCTCTGGAATTATTAACCATCTTAGCGACTGTTTCCTAATTATATTTGTATGTTTTTCTCTCTACCTCGCCTTATTTTTTTTAATATGGGACATTCCAATGTCACTGCAGCTCTCTCCATCGATCCTTATTCTATGCCTGATCTTGTAGCTTCTGGATTTGCTTCACATTGACAACTTCCTCCGCCGTCCCCATTTTATTTTATATTCATATTTTCTTCTATCATTGTGGTTAGAAATGTGTTGGTTCGGATGACATAACTTTTAAAAAGCCAGTGAATATAAATTAGTGCTGCTATTTTACAGTTATTTGAGAAGGAATGGAGTTTAGGGGTTTGTTTATTGTATCTGATTTGATTTGTGAAGTCACTCGGACGGCGTGACGGTGTTTGTAGGTTAAGCGTCATCTGTTAGGCGGTGCTATTTGCTTGATTACTGAGCTGTATAAAGGAATCAAAAGGGTTTGCCTGAGGGCCCTAAATTTCGGATCTCACTGTGGTTCAGTTGTGACTAAAGGAGGTGTGTTAAATAAGACGTTGACTTACAATTGATAGCATTTATTGTAGGATAATGCGAAAATGCTCACTGGAGATGCGTCCAAGAAGGCAGCTGAGAGAGAAGTGGTTGTTTAAGGCGGTCTTCTCGGAATTATTAAATAGTGAAGTATTGCCACTGAATTAAATTTCGGCGGCATGGAATGGCTGTTAAGTGCTTACTTAAATGGTCACGTCTGTGAGGCGCTTCTGTTATTACAGGAGTATTTAAAAAAAAAAAAAAATTTCGTAATTCACACGACAGTGTTAATTTTCCGTGCAACATGAATTATTTTATTACATCGATTCGAGATAGCAGACTTTCTCATCATCAAGTGTAATAAATAACTAATCTTAATCATTTGGTACCTTATAAATGATTAATAATGTACAACTAAGAAAACATCGAAGTACGAAAAAAAATGCAGAGAAATCACTAATAATATCACGTTTCCTAATACTTCATTCATACTGTCCATATTCCCATTAACGACAAAAAATACCCTTCACTTCTTCCCGAATAGCCCGGCAATAAATTGCGTTTAGATTAGTTAACATTCACACCTAATGATGAAAGGCACTGCACCTTTTGAAACCTTAATAATGACATAAATAACTCAATGTGTGTGCGGTAGAAAGTTTAATTTAGTGAAAATGTTGCTTTGTGTAATTAATCTTTGTGTTAGTACTTGTTTTTATATTCAAGTATTTCGGTAGGTACCTACTAAATTTCCTAGGAAGTTATTTACCTGGACGTGAAAGAACGTAGATTGTTGTAGCTTTTCGAGTGATTTAAAAAAACGTTAGTTTGACATTTATGGGTACTGATTAAAGTATATATCACCATGGTATAACATATTTGTTTGGTAACTTACTAACTCAGGTACACCAGCCAGCAGAGCGGAAAATTAAGAGTACACTGAAACTGGTTTTCAGATTAACGAGGATTTATATTTACAAAACAGCGATACAATTCGTTATCTAAATTAATTCTTAACCAAACTTATTCAATAAAAGTATGACTCCGTAATAAAAGTTTCAATAGAAATTGACTTTTAAAACTGCTTCACATCAAAACAGTAACACATCGCAATTTTTATAAATTACCAGTTGATTTGCAACAAATTAAAAAAAAATTCTAGAATATACGATATACTACGTGGCACAAAAATACAATGTTTACCTACTGGAAAATGAGTGTCCGCTAGCGGATGATATGGTATCAGTCGACAAATTTTTAACATGATACAAATCACATATTAATTCTAGGTTAGGGTTGCGGAAGGCTGATCAAAAAACTTCTAGATTTATATATAGTCATTTGTACGAATAATTTGGTACTTTCCTGTGTTCCGTAGGTAGCATCCATCATTCTCCATCCTGAGACAATATGATTTGAACCGGTTGATACGACTCTGTGGCGCCTAGCATCCTTGACATTTGACCATCTCATTGTCTCACGTTATCCTTTATCGAGACCGCCATCTCATCGTGTGTAGGGACCATTTATATCACGACATCGCCCTGGATCACCGCCCAAAAAGTTTCATTAATAACTGAAGCAATAAGAGAACAAACAAAAAAAATTCACATTCCCGATTGACTTGATTTTACCCCATGAGTTAACTTGTAAATTAAAGTAACCTTACCCTTATTGTATTCCCGATTAGACACTGAATTTGATCATTTTGAATATGTATCGGCCGAGGTCCGGCGGGCACTTTACACGCGGCCACTCCAGAGAAGAATGTATGATAGTTCTGCTGACGGAAGCGGTACGGTCGCCATCTTTAAAGATCCTCCGCGCCTTATTGGCCAACCCCGATCGCTTGTATTGCCACTTCTTCAAATGTAAATATACCGCGAATTCTTATTTTAACGTTACAAACATTTCATCACCCCGATTCACGCCCTTCCGGACTACTGTACGAAGACGATGACACCGCCGAAGCTTTTGCCGACAGCCTTGAACCCCAATTCGACACCAACCCCGACACCTCCACAGCCTCCCATACAACGTTCATAAACAGCCACGTCGAAAACCATCTCAACCCCCCCCCCCCCTCCCCTACACCTCCCCAGATGTTCCGTACAGGAAACAAGAACTGTATACCGGTTCGCTGTCTGCAGCGTGTTGCAGCGGTCCAGGGGGGTCCAAGTCGTATCCAGTGTAGCAGCCGATGTCGGGGTGATTTTCCGGGTTCGTGTCCAAAGTCGTAGCAAAGTCAGGAAGCCAGAAGATTCAGTAGTCGTGATGATAGCAGGGGTCCATAGGTGAGATAAATAAGAGACGAATTTGCTTTTTCCAAGTCCAGCGGTGCGAGAAGCGAGAGTGAAAACGAGAGTGCTCTTTGCAGCCGCTGGACCATTATTTATTTAACATCAGGAAATATTACGAGCGCCACAGGCTCCAGGAGATCTCCTCCAATCGCGTTGCCGGATCCGTCCCCCTGCCGCCCCGCTGCGGTCCAGCGCAGCCACCCCCTGGCGGCGAGATCTTGAAACTTGGTTCATTTTTCTCGCCGCTAGGTACGGGACGGCAGACTTCGGATTTATCCGGCATTTCTCATCTCCTCCTTAAAATTCTGCTTTTTCAGGCACCGCGAGTATTTTATCTTATAGTCTTTATTTCTCCTCGCGATGCCTGATAAGTCTCACCCGGGGCGATGTCCCGGGGAATTAATTATCGCACCTTAAACTTAGAAAACTCATTTTTACTACCTGAACGATTTTTAAGGTGCGTAATATTATCTCCGGGCGATCGCTCCTTTCATTCTCTTTTTATTGATATATAATACATAGCGGAAATAATTTTCTATAGCTAAATATCTTAGAAATAACTTTGGAATCGTCTGCGTGCCGGCGGGGGCGGAGTCTCGCGGCGGCCGCTTCCCCCTCCACTCGGCGGTCCGTTCGGCGCAGCGGCGTAGGGATTCCAGCGGCGTGGGGTGCCGGGCGGAATGTTCCTGTGACGCGGAAAAGTGGCCCCTTTCTGTTTGTTCATTTCTCGGGCCACTTTCTGTCACATCCGTAGTTTGTAAAGCTGTGCGGAACACCAGAGGAAATAAAAAACATTATCAAAAAGCGCAAACCCAACACAGTTCCGGGTCCCGATGGGATCCCAACTAAAGCCCTCAAATTCCTCCCCGCCAAGGGGATTCTTTTTCTCACCCTTCTCATCAACACCGCATTTCGATTTCAATACTTTCCCACAGCCTGGAAAACTTCTAATATCATTATTTTTCCGAAACCCGGCAAAGACCCTCTTTTTTGCAAAAATCACCGTCCTATCAGCTTGCTCTCAAATATTGGCAAAATCTTCGAGAGAATATTCCTTACCAGACTTCAATCCCAACCAGGCCTCAAAAATGCCATTCCCGACGAGTAACACGGCTTTAGATCCCTTCACTCCACCAACCATCAGCTTCTGAGAGTCGTCGAGTTCATAACCGACGGCTTTCGAAAACATCGTTCAACTGGCGCAATCTTCCTCGACGTGGCTAAAGCCTTCGACAAGGTATGGCACAACGGCCTACTCTATAAAATTTCCGAACTATACAACCTTCACCCCCAACTATACGGACTCCTCAAGTCGTTCCTCTCTAACCGCCCCTTCAGAGTTAAGCTCAATAAAACCACCTTCTCCTCCCTCCGCTCCATGAAAGCCGGCGTCCCGCAAGGCTCCATTCTCTCGCCATATCTATATAACATCTTCACGAGCGATATGCCAAAGCCGACTGATAGGTACACCATATCAGCACTATACGCCGACGACACTTCAATACTCACCAACTCCACAAACCCACACACCATCACCAACCGACTTCAGTCTCACCTGGATACCCTCCAATGTTGGTTCGAGGCATGGCGCATAGCCGTCAACCCCGCCAAAAGTGCAACAAATAAATTATTAAATGTATGTACTAGACAAAAATAAAGGTTTTTGATGTTTACACATAATTTTTTTTTAAATCTGTATTGCGTTAGGCATTTTTACGACCTATTGTATTTTGAAGAAAACGTGGTTTATCAAAATTTTGGTCGGTCATCGATCAATCGCAACATGAAATTCCAATAAAGGCTTTCATAACTTACTAAGAATAATGGCCACCCGTAATTAATCACGACCCTCTACCTTTTAGCACTGCTGCTTCGCGATGGCGCCACAGCGGAATAAATGTTCCAACATTTCTGTGATTGATATTGCGCTGAACGCAAATCCTATATAAAAGTGTTCTACTAAGTTTTCTGTCTTATTAATATTGTATTTTCAGTTATGATCGATAGTACAAAATACAATTACATTATTAATAATGAATATGTTCATTGATTATTCACACTCATTATTGTTTATTTTTCGCGGACTTCGCGGTTCACAAGCCACGGCGTCCCAAAGTTGACTGAGCGTACTAATTTGTGCCGTTTAGTTATACGATAGTCGTATTTTTGTCATACTATAGTGCTGTCAGTGCGCGCAGTGATTACATTTGCAAACGAAAGAACAATTGGTGGTGAACTGTCATACGACTGTTTTGTCCTCAGTGTACATTCGCTATTACGTAACCCACTCATGCTTGGCACGGAGGGGGGGGGGGGAATTGTGCATGGCCGATGCAATCTAAAGAAATCTTATATCTGTTCTCAATTTACTGACATGATAAACTTTCACTAGCGTGGTACACTTTCTGAGATATAAGCATTTAAAGTCATACCTAGAATTAATTAAAAGGACGTATTCACGTCAAAAAAAATACGATACACGAAGAAAAATAATAATTTTTTGGAGTAGTTGGTATTAACCCTTGTCAGGAGTTGAAATCAGACGTAAACCTAAACAAGTTATTGGATGTAGAGGGCTATTAAGTAAATAGTAAGGTCAGGTAGAATATTATATTTTTTCCTAGAGTACGTTTGGTCAGGACCAGTTGGTGGTACTTCAGCCAAGTTTCTACGACAAGGGATCAAACTTTGGCGGGTTATGTAGATTTATTCTGTAGCTTTGAAAAGTTTACCCAAGATGAAAGAATTGCCGAAGTAATGATTTCCTTACAATATGGTATCAACTCACTTATCAAGAAATATTACATACAGGAAATGTATTGTTGTGGAAAACCCTATCGAACACAAAATAAATTGAATCTTTTTCACGAACTGTAGAAATATCAAATAAAATTTTAGATCCAGCCGGCTGAAGTATTTCTAAATGCATTGGCCTCGACGGGATTCCAAGCGTTTGCCTCCAGCACTATATTTGAAAGGCGTCAAAATTATTTCTCTCATCATCCACGTCGGTTCCTCGTGACTGGTGATCGTGTACCACTTTTCTCAGCATAGAAGTCACCAGTCACCATAGAAGTACCTGTTGCCTTGTGGAAGGTCTTTTTCTTCCTCTTTGGCCTTCAACGTGGCCCACCGCAATATGCTTCCCCGAGCTATCTTCCATTTTTGCAAGCTGCCCAAATAATTGAAGGATTCGTTTCAGGCTGCAGATTGAGAGACTAACCTTGATATTCAGCTGCTGCAGAATGGAGACATTCATGTTATGCGTGACGTGTTTCGATCCGTCTTCTCTCCCTCGTCTTCAGGGTCCATGATTCCAATATACAAATATAGAATGCACTAGAGACTATTCAAACCTTTCCCTCACTAATTCTCATTGTCCAATATAACAAAATTATAATCAAAAAGCTAAAAACTCTTGTATAGGATGTTATCTTTGGTTAGCAATCTAAACTTTTGTCGAGAGCGAATAAAGTTAAAAAACGAACAGACTAGTATTTCCATTACATTTGAATAAATTTCGTTCAGTTGCTCGATCTTGAGAATATATTATTTTCCCGGGCGTTTATAGAATTTTGTCGGAAAGTTTTGAAGCTTGTGTAAATTCAGTTTGTCTTTCTTTTTTGGAACAGAGCGAAAAATTAAAAAAAGTTTCTGACGGAAACAAATAAAATGATAGAAGAAATACGACTATTGAAGACGTAAGATGTAATGAATGTCACATTTTCTCTGAAAGTAACGAATCTCAGTCTGATGACAACTTTAATAAATGGTCAATCATGGATCAAAGTAATTGAAGAATAAATTAGTTTTTTTGTTGCCAGTGGAACGTCGCAGAACTTTCGTTTAAGGTCCGTGCTTTTTATTTAATTAATTAAAGTTCTAAAAAGTTTATCATTATGAAGAACATATTCTTATTGTGAATTTGTAATTATTCAGAACATTGGTTATATGTAATAAAAATAGATGGCTTTCAAATAATGGAACGATAGATGTATTAGTTTGAAAAGTGTAACATATAGGTTAGAAAATTTGTCGTCAAAAAATACTGTCTGCTATAGCGTAGTCGGTTAATGCACCTTCCCCGGATCGTAAAGAGATCCAGGTTCCAATTCCGATAGCAACAACAATATTTTTCGATAAAATAGATTTTATATGTATATGTTTCTAATTAATACATTTAATTAGTATTTTAAAAAAGTTTATATTTATGGGGTTAGGATGTTTGCCTCATGAAAACAATGATTAAAGATGAAAAACCCATTAACGGCTGTCTGTTTTTATTTAGAAACGTAAAGATTAATGTAGATCCGTTGGGTTTCTTGAAAAAGACCTAAAGATAAAATTGTAGAAGACTATCGCCTCCACTCTCGTTATCGAGACTATCCAGTGTTGATGAACGCACCCAGCAAGGCGATACTCACGTCAACTCCCACCAGCTATAAAAACAGAGAGTGCCTATGGAAACAATAATACACACACGGTCAACTGAATCACCATCATTTTTCCTATTGATATCTTCTAAGCAACAGCTTCAGAAACTTACATGTAACTTTAATAAATTCAGTACAATCCGTACGTGGTTTATTGTTTTTTTAAACCTACCCCTTGTCACTCATACGTATTCATATACATGGAATCACACAAATGACATCTTCATAATATGATACAACATTTATGAAACAAAATAATCTTTAAATCCTTCCGATTGGGGTTACGTTTGTATGCATCAGCGCGATTTCGTTATAACTTATAAATTTATATGTAAAATTTACCATTTTGAGATCTCCCCAAAATAACTTCCAGTTGTTGGATCTAGATTGAAATTGAAATTTCTACTAGACTGACAGGGATTCACACAAATACTTCATTTATGACTTTACAGCATGCTGATAGATAGACGGTCCCTCATAAGCAAACTTTTCTGTTTTACTATCAATAATAAATTCAATAAAACTTTATACTATCTGGATAACCTCACGTAGTATTAAATTTATCAACGTTAAATAATTGTCAATTTTTTCCACTTATTATAATTTATAGACAGAGAGAGTGAATTTTTTTGTTTTATAAGTACCGAAATACTTTTTATATTTGAAAAATTCAAGGGTTTATTCGCACATATAATTGAAACTCGTAATTTTAATTACTCCGATTTATTGGACAAGTCAAATGATATTTCTAGATATTATTTTTGTAATAAATGAATAAAAAATGATAATAAAAATGCCATATTCAGTATTATTGGGTAATTACTCGTAAGCCACCCAGAGATAAGTGAAGTTTAAATCTGAAACAATGAAATATTACTTAACCCTTCCCATGCCATACTGTAAGCAGGTTTACCGCTTTAATTGAACCTTTAATATTTCGATGAAAACACACAATATAAAATGAACATTATAGTTAATCCTAAGTAAATTTTGTGCTTTGGAATGACTAGTGAAAAATCAATGGTGTAAAGGAAATCCTCCAAAAATGATTATTTTTTAATTCAATCCGTTGTAAAATTAATACGTTAGTAAAAATACAATTTGTGAAAGATAAATAGAGATTACATTAATTTCACAGTGAAAATAATAGCAAACATATGAATTTAATTATCTCTTTTTTACTAATCAAATGAAGGGAGATAAGAAAGACGATTTTATTTATAGGACTCGATGAAGATTGATTTTTTTCACATTTAATGCTCAATATTTAAAGTAAATTTATAGCATCAACAATTTTAAAATCATTTAAACCAATATAAGTGTTTATTGTCATTAAAATTGCTAAAAAAAAAACGGTTATTTCTTACGGTAACACAAGTTGACAGCATGGCTGCGTACGGCTATTTTATATAATGGTATGGTAAAGGTTAAAACTAAAGACTGTTTTGAAAGCGAGTTATATAATAAGTACATGTTTTATATCTTTTTCACTATTAGCTCTATAACCCGTTATAGGTTCTTCAAAAAGTTTTAGGACTTTTTCTGTTATCTGCCCGTCGCTTTGTTATTTCCCTGCTAATACTAATACTAATACGGATTATTAATTATTTATATACTTATTTGAGTTCTGTAGCTTATGTATTGGTCTGTATTTTTTTTTTAAATACATATCCTAAATGTATTTAAAATGGAATTAAGATGTCAGGAGTTTATCTAAATAATTATTTTATCTTAGCTTTGGGCCTTTTCAAGCTCCTGTATCTTGTTAAAATAGTATTCAGCAGTGACTTCAGTGTTATGGCCCGTATCCACGACTCAACTTTGTTCTCTGAAAGTTAGTAAAGGTATGTATGTACTGTGTGTCATTTTAAATCCTTGACGAACACAAACTCTGTTCGTCCGTTAGGCACACTCGAGTAAAATCTCTGAAAAATCAGCTATCAGCGATTCATTCGTCGCTTCCCCATCTTTTATTCATGTCTTACTGGACTGTATTGGATATATTGGACTGTAGTGTCATCTGCCAGTAAAAAAAAATATTCGCCAAAGTAGTAAAAATGTCAAACGTGTTTTTAATATGGTTAAAATTACTTGATTTTTTCTCTTTTATATAATGTGATAACAGTATGTAAATATATTTTCAATTGGAAATATATATATTGTCTTTAAATATGAATAAAATATATTAATTAGAATGATATACATATAAAATCAATTTTATCGAAAAATATTGTTGTTGCGCTACCGGGATTCGAACCTGGATCTCTTTCTTAACCGGGGAACGTGCATTATCCAACTATGCTACAGCGACAATTTTCGAACCTATATGTTACCTTTTTGATATTAATGCATTTAATCGTTCCATTATTTCAAAGGTATTTGAGATTTTGTAAAAATAAGATAGATAGCTCTTTCAAATAATGGAACGATTAAATGTATTAATATCAAAAATGTAACATATAGGTTCGAAAATTGTCGTTGTAGCATAGTTGGATAATGCACCTTCCCCGGTTAGGAAGGAGATCCAGGTTCGAATCCCGGTAGCGCAACAACAATATTTTTCGATAAAATTTATTTTATATGTATATCTTTCTAATTAATATATTTAATTCATATTTAAGATGATCTTTCTGTTTAACATATACAAATTAAATGTATCAATTAGAAAGATGTACAGATAAAATTAATTTTCGTAGAAAGCAATCACTTTGTGGTTTGACATATTATATTAAATAAAATAACAATCACATTGTATAAAACCATGAAATCTATTATACGTCAACCGGTTTCGCTTATTTCAAGCTTCATCAGGACGTATTTAAAACTAATTATAAATACATGAAGAGTGCACTTATATAGAATATAAAATTATATGCGAAAGAGAGAGACAGAATACATATACAGATAGACGGAACATTAAGGGAGGAGAGAATTGTTGTATTTGTATTGTAAATTTATTTTATATATACATCTTTCTAATTTAATTCTTCTTTAATTCATATTTAAAATATCACAGACCTATGTTCTGAATAATTACAACTTCACAATAAGAATGTGTTCTCCTAATATAATTTTTGGTTATGTTTGTCAAAATCTGCTTGTGACCAAAAATTTGAATGAGAAAACCATTCATCTGATTCCGTCTTTACTTGAATGCACATTATACTGTGATAAAATATTATTTTTGGGATTCTTATATCATCATCTAGGTGTCATTTTTGTTCGTTTGGTGGCTGGTGCCAGTATATAGTTTTGTAACATAATATTTTTTTTTATATTGACAATAAATACATTAATATAATAAGGTATTTTCGTATTAAAATATAATAATTGCGACCCTAATCGCGTAGCGGTCACAAATGGCCGCATAGCGGCCATTATTGGCCCCGAAGTGGCCACAATAGCTGCCCCCAGGACCTAGCCGCAAGCAATTAGAGATAGTATATTGCTATTAAAACTAATTACTATCAAAATTCATTTTATAAAACATGATTAAAAATGTTATTTTTAAAAACATCCAATGCACGAATGAAATCGGACTATATCATTTATAAATCTATTGTAAATATCTCGAACGTATATTTTTATAAAATTTTGATTGTTTAAAGATAGTCCAAATATATGTTTTATGATCTTATTACAAATCGAATCCGGAAGCCTTTTGCCCACTGGTCTATTAGCGTCGCGGATATGTAATATTGGTCTATTTCGTAACCAAGATTTTGATGTTTCTAGATAGCATTCGGGATTTTATTTGATTTCGGAGGTAGGAACATACTTCATTTGTTTTGTATCATTCTCATATTATGTCATTCGATTGGCTGACATTTGTATTTTTATTGACAACCCTCTTCCACCACACGACACAGCACACGACAATGAAAAATTTAAATTTATTTTTTCGAAAGACATTGTATCTTTCTAAGAATAAAATTCGTTCATGGACATGAAACTGCGTATCGGATGGTATAACGTCATTGGCCCTATTATCATCTCGCCGATTTATTCCAGGTGGTTATACCGGGCGGAAACTACTGGAACGCTTATTGTTTCCAACGCTGTAGCACGTGTTGTAGTAAAAACTACTAAACTTCTTCATTTTATTAGATTATTTCGGAAATAATAAAATTCAATTAGGTTTATTAAGCAACTTATTTTCATCAATTAATTTTAAGCTTGGAAACAAACCATTATTTTGACATGGATAATAGTTTTTTTTACATATAAAGAATAAGAAAAAGTGTTAATTAAAAATTAAATATTATAAATAACCAAATCATTTTTGCAAACAGTCACCATTTAAATTTGTTTTCACATTAGTTTCCAATCACTTATATTTATAGTTTTGTTTTTGTCTATGCTTTCATTTTTAATTTTAGTATATATTGTATCCTGAAGAAGAGACCATTGGTCTTTGAAACATGATGATTTATAAACAAAGTGTTTTCTTATTATTTATAAAAACTAATGAACTAATATTTCCTAGCAAAGCTCGCTTATACTCACACAATACTTAAATCTGCCCTTGTGATATATAATCATTATGACTAAAGAAATGGCGATGTAATTACATAACTACACATGTTCATCTGACGTCACGCGAAGTGCAGAATATTGCATAACAAAAAATGTAAGCCAACCGCGTGTTCAATATTTGTTAGTTCCGCTTTTGGTCGACGCCGGAAGCGCCAGCGGTAGCGCCGCGCCCACCCGCGACATTAGCGCCACTCCGCGCGGCGGCCGGAGCTCCAACTACAATATTGTGCGACGTCGATACAGCGGCGATATCTGGCGGCAGACAGAGGAAACACTTTTCCCGCGTGAGGTTTTCCGCGAGCCGAAAGATGACGCTCAGATCTGAAAATTCATACAATGCTGACAGTCTTTCAAAATTTAATTATTTCATGGTGTATTTTTATATATGTTGTTTTATGCCGTTCAAAACATCCTAGAATATCGAAAAATATTAAAGTATGACGAAAGTTCTTAAGTCACTCACAATAGAAGCAGTCAGTGCAAAAGCGAACTAATTCACTTTTTTTTTTCAAATATAAGTTACGACAATGAATTTGAAATATGTAATTGCAATAGTGGATCAACTCTGCTTTTAAAAATGATTACTAGATGTCGATGTGTGATGAAGAATTTTTACAATATTGTTGATGTTTGTGGACGTAATTTAAAATTGTATTTATATTTAACTTTGTTTAAACCACCGCATTTTACACAAATAATAACTAAGGTAAGTTCCTTATAAGCTCCAAAGACAAAGTTGACCTGTTAGAACAATCCGGTATACATTAACTTAACTTTAATGACTGTTCAGCATTTCATGTAGGTAAAATGACACGGAGTTTTAATACTAGAATAAAATAATACTTAAACTTCAACCAATTTTTAGAGACAGGCCACAATTTCGTGAAAGAAAACGACATTGAAATTTTACACGTAGATTGTATCTTAGTATCTTGTATATTAATTTTTCCTGACACAAGTTTGGAAAAAAAAAGTAAAAATATTGATGGGATATAAAATTTATATTTTTTTAAAGTCTGCCGTGCAAACTGGTCATTTTTCTGGGCTGTTCTACCCGGTGACCTGGTTTTTATCGACGTTTTCACAGAAATACTATTCGCAAAGGGAAGGTATCTCTGGAAATGATAAATTCATTCCGATTGAAAATTAATTTTGCAGAGATATCTTTTCTGTTTTTGCCCAGGAGGGTATTTTTAAGCGATATAGAATCACGATAGGAACATAACTTTTTGTTACCAGTTTCCAGATGGTGTATGTAAATTTGGATGGTTTTAAATAGTAATCGGCGAAGGGATAAGGAAAGTGTAGCGGGTGACTTACCACATCTTGTAAGGTACATATCATATTGTTTTGAGTAATAATATTAAAATGGCGAATGTTACAAACGTGTATAATAATAGTATAAGAGAATTTATATATTTTACCTGCTGCATCTACCTACAAACAATGAATACATGGTGCATCGTATATAAAACATCTCATATGATGCATTTAACGGCCTATAAAGAATACCTGCATGCTGTTCGCGCGATCTAATTCACACGCTATTCTGTACATAATAACGTGGGTTCTTAGGTATATTTCACGTCTGTCACGTATGTAAATAGTAGTGCGTTCTGAAATCTTAATACATAACCTTCATGCATCTCTGTTCCATACAAGAAACAAGAATGTAGACAAGGGTGGGGGTGGTTCGCCGATCTCAGCTTCTCTCAACCGGCGATGATGATGATGATGATGATGATAATGAGGTCGAAAGAAATAAAATACAAAAGATGTTCAATATAAGCACACTGCGTCGAGAAAATGGAGAATGCCTGCCGCAGCAAAATACTCTTGTTTTTATTCAAATTCATAACAATACATACAGTCATTTTGCAAGTACATACGTAAAATGGCGACAGCCCGCCGCTTGAGACGTTCTTCTAAGACGTCTATGTTTTCTTAAATCTATCCCACGTGTTTTTTGGCGCCTCGCCTTTAAATTATTAATACGTGTCTTATCGTATCAAATCAATTAATATGGCGTGTTCTCGGCGAGTAATTTCTATGCGATACAATCTCTATAAGCACGGCATGAGACAGAACAGACGAGTGTGGCGTTCTATCATCTCTGCCTATGGTAAATTAGTTACTTTATTTGTATCAATTAATTTGACCATTTCTTACTTTATTGTATTAGGTAAATTATTATATCGGGAGATTTATATTTCACTAGTTTAACTATAATTATTTACTTCACCCTGCGAGGATCCGATCAAAAACAATCTATATATGTTTCGGGAAAATATATGATTTCCAACTGACAAAAGCAATATCGCAGTCTAATAGATTTTGCGTGGTAATAAACATGTCCGATGCCGCCGAGACCTTCTGGAACGTTCGTGTTTTATCGGAGCGTTTTATGGCGATAGATTTATTTATTTATATATAATAGTTTGGATTAATCGAGCATCATAATTATCACGTGTATTAAAGTATATTAATAAACTGCGTTAAAAAATGCTAGATCTAACTAAACATTTCCATTGTTTCTTAAAAAGTAAGAATTCAGGTGCCATCTGTCGATTTTAAATTCAAATAAATTGTAATAAATATCACAAACAATATAGTCCATAGCTTACGTCTGGTAAAAATAGATGTTATTGGAGAAACATGCAAATTGTGGAACGTCTCAATGTTCATATCGAATTACGTATAATATATAGGATTCGATAATAGAAAAATCTCAGGTATTCTAAAATATAATTTGGTTTATGTTACTATTCAAGTGGATAATATCTATGGTTAAAGTAATAATGAACTATTAATATTATAACACAAACCACATGGATTCTACTATTGATTGATTTTTAAAACACATTGTAATTAAAAATATGATCACTTTCATTGGTAAAAAATATATGTCTTACTTGGCAAACGTATGTAGATGAAATTTGGCAAATACTGTGTAGGGCATCGAAATTTAATCGGTTAAAGCTCTCTACCGGCAATATAAAGTTTTTAATAATTTTTTTATAGATGTATTTGTGGTATCTTATTCAATTTGTCTTAAATACTAATTAAATGTATTAATTAAAAAGATATACATCTAAAAAAAATTTTATCTAAAAATGTTGTTGCGCTACCGAAATTCGAACCTTGATCTTTTTCTAAATCGGGGAAGGTGCATTATCCAACTATGCTACAGCGACAGTACTTTTGACGACAAATTTTCGAACCTATATGTTACACTTTTCAAATTTTCAATACATCTATCGTTCCATTATTTGAAAGCCATCTACTTTGTTTCTATGGAATCTCAAATACCTTTGAGTAAACCGATAGCAGATGCCAAAATTAAAAATTAATTTGTATTAAATTTTAGACACATTGATACAACTTATATATTATTAAGGAGAACACATTCTTATTGTGAAGTTGTAATTATTCAGAACAGACGGTCTGTGATATTTTAAATACTAATTAAATGTATGAATTAGAAAGATATATTTTATAGAAAAATATTGTTGTTGCGCTACCGGGTTCCGTACCTGGATCTCTTTCCAAACCGGAGAAGGTGCATTATTTACTAACTATGCTACAGCGAAAGTACGTTTGACAAATATAGGTTCGAAAATTCGTCGTCAAAAGTAGTGTTGCTGTAGCATAGTTGAATAATGCACGTTCAAATCCCAGTAGCGCAACAACAATATATTTTTCGATAAAATTTATTTTGTACGTGTATCTTTCTAATTAATATATTTAATTATTATTTAAAATATCACAGACCGTCTGTTCTGAATAATTACAACTTCACAATAATAATGTGTTCTCCTTAATAAATTTGTTTTAATTGTAATGACGAATTGTATTGGATAGGTATTTGTTATGTCCTGTGGCGCTTCGCCTGTGGTTATATCTCTTCCTCTTGAAGAATGTAGGTTGAAGTGGTGGCATGAATAATACGTTGTAGAGCTGGTTACAATTTAGTATGTATTTCGACCATACTAGTACAGATTACAATACGTTCTTGGATCTATTTGCGTTGGAAGATGTGAAACAAAGAGACCGTTCTCACGCGATCCGTCCCACGTAAACATTCTTCCATACACACCTCTCCATGCGCACACATACACACAGACTCTTTCGTCCCGTATGCGCGCGCGCCTGTCACCCGTCCTCATTCCATAGATATCAAACTATTAATAAACATTTATAAGAATGATGAACTCTCTCTGAGCTTTTAACTACAAATAAAAATACAACTGGTCGGAATGAGATCTCATTGGTAACTGTTTGTTTACATGCACTTCTACAGTTTAGTGGAGTAGAAATCGAGGAGTTCATTGATTTCAACTCGATCGTTTAGCCGCGGTAATAAGCGAGTGTATGCGCCTAGCTTAACTCAATTTATCTCTTTCGCTCGCTCATTCTTCCCAACCATATGCACGCACACGCATTCATCAACCATAGATACGTCACATTTAAGAATAATATCTAACAATCCATCCAAAGTGCACAAGCGCAAAATTCACAAAGATTTTACTTTATTCTGTATTTAATTGTATTGTACCTCGTACTCGATGAGTTACATTAGTTCTGAAATATGATTCGTTCGCCTACATGCCCTAAAACAGGCTTGCCTAGTTGGGCAATGTATTTTAAAAATTTGTCATGAATTTTTTTTTTGGAATAATTATATATTTTGTAAACCGTAAAAAATAAATAAATATATTTCCAAATCATCTTTGCGAATAGTCACGTTTTAAATTTGTTTTCATATTAGTTCTTACTTAATCACCATTTTATAGTTTTGTTTTTATCTATGCTTGTATTTTTAATTTCAGTTTACATTGTTTCCCGAAGAATATACTGTAGGTATCGAAACATGTAGAATAATTAATGAATAGTGGTTTAAACAAAGTATTTTGTGTAATTATTAATATAAATGAGGCCACAAAGTAATTTAGCAAATATTGAAAAAATAAATTTCCATTTACCGTCGCTTTTTATATCCTTAATCCTTTGTCTAGGAGCTAATGTAAACACTATTAAATATTTTAATGCGTCCGTTGACATGACTGGTTAATATATACATCTGTCTCATGGACTTGAGACCTTTTAATACCAAAATGCCTAAATGTAAACAATGCGTTCATTGACCTGATTAGTCAATCTAAACAGACGAACACAATAAAGACTTTTTCGATTTGGTGGGCCTCGTCGTTCAGTGAGAATGGATTCTTATACTGGGGGCTTCGGGTTTAATTCCCAGTGAGGACATTATATATTTATATGATGTGTTTCACTACAGTAAGTGAGCCTCGCGGCAAATTAATTTAATTTAAAAAGCCAAGTATACAGTGAATATTATCTTCCAGGCCGCCATTTTCATTTGGCAGATATTTGTCAGTTCGCATTTGATAGTAGTAAAAAGTAGTTGATTACAAATTATTATAATGCATCTAACGTGTTAAAGTCATTAAAACATTTAATCAAAATAATAATGGTAATGCTGTAGCCATTAATGGTGATCGCTATCATCACATGTTAACAAAAACTTCTTGGTGGCCAAATTGGGTCGATCGGGCCTGCAATATATGTGATTCAAATATGATGGTGTGATCTCACACACAGCCCGAGCTGCGCTTAAATTTTTACGAGAAAGTTTTCCCGGCCGTATAATGTTAAAAAGTGGAGTGAAAAACTGGCCTCCTCGATCACCAGATTTGACGGCTTCCGACTATTTTTTTTGGAGGTATTTAAAAAGAAAGGTCTACGCCAATAAGACAACAATAATTCCGATGCTACAAAATAATATTCTTAATTAAATTACTGAATGTTATGTAAAATATAGTTAAAAGAGCACGCACTTGTGTGGCTGTAAGGGGTGGCCACTTGACCGGTTTCATTCTATTCATAATTGTAATAAGCCAGATAATCGATAAATAAAAATCAAATTAAGATATTGTGTTCCATTTTATAGTTATTGAAAAACAACACCGTTTTGTATCAATAAGTACTTGGCATATAACGTCCGCCCTTCGCGCTGTCTTGAACGAGATATAAATAGTCGACTGAAAGCAGCGACCACTTGGCAATGTTACCAAGACTAGCTGGCGGTAAACATTTGCGAATATTTTAATGTTAAAAAATGTTTTGGATCGTAAGATGAAATTTTACCATTTTGTCTAGTTAACGTTAGCGCTAATTGATTACAGTGCGTCACCGACAATGTTCGCAGAAAAACATTTTCAAATGAATAATATTTGACAAAAAATATATTCTTAATAATTTCCCCGGAGGGTGTCGCGTCTCGCGCCATTGAAAATTTGTAATAATTCTTCATCTCGATTTTGCTCGTAAATTCTCCTCTTTGACGCGAAATCTTAACGATCGATACTGATAAATTTGTAGCGGCGAAGAGAAACAAGTCAACACATCATTCATTCGTATCAAAATTTCAATATTCAAAATTCCCGAAGAGATAAACAGTAATAATGGAATAACCGATCGAGATATTTCACTTTGAACAGCCTCATGATTACCGGAACAGCATTATAATAGGGAAAGTATAGAGACTTGGAAGGTATCAGGTTTGTGCATTCCTGTGAACTGGTTTTAAAATAAACTACCCTACCTACCCAAGTAGTATAACTAACGTAATGAAGACTTGGTAAATCATAAGAAAATTGTGTTTGATGAATTATGGTACAAAATATAATATTTAATATATTATTTGAGAAAATGAACAACTTGTTTAATATATAGTATAATAATTGGCGTGCTTATTTAATCTAGTTGTAAGACAGTTTTTAGTTAGTTGTAAGCTATTTTTATTTTTGAAATTTTAGAAATAAGAAAAAGTGTTAATAGCAAGTAATAAATAACTAAATAGTTTTTGTTTTAACAGTAGTTCCTACTTAGTTACCCACCACTTACATTTTTATAGTTTTGTTTTTATCTACGCTTGTATTTTTAATTTTAGTATATATCAATAAATAGCTTATATTATTTATTATTATATTTTGTTACATGTATTCTGTGTATTAATACTAAATAATAAAAATAAAGAAAAATAGTAAATTTAAATAGTATAGATGCGAGCACTTACTCAAGACTGTTATATGAGAAAAAGCTCCCATATCGGTCCTACTCATTTACCGCCAGGTTAGCATTTTTTCATGCTTAACAGGTGACCGTGCAACGCAGCTCAGCGTAAAATCAACTAAGCCACGACACCAAAAAAACATTCTTAATTGTCCGAAGAACCCCGAATAAAATACCATAAATGTTAAAGAAAATTTTTCTAGAAGTATAGAACAGTAAAAAATACAATTATTATTATCAACATAAAAACAATAGCAAAATATACAAAAAATAATACACAAAAGCCGGAGAATAGAGGGGCAGGTAACACGGACACTCCCTCACGGAAAATGAGACTAACACAAACAAAATATAGAATTGATTCCCTATCCAAGCACCACAGCCAGCAGATATGCTCTAGGAACAACACACTAAGGGGTTTAAGTGGCAATCCAGTCAGATACCTTCCGCAGCAGATCTATCCAGAATTTCTCACCTAAACACCCACACACTCACAAAATCTCTGAACAATTACAGGTTCCTTCCAGGTCTAAGTAGATCGCAGTTTCTTACAGGACTACAACCCACTCCCGTCATGCCTTTAACAATATTATTTCTAGCATAATTCAGTAAAACACAGTGCCAGAGGATGTGATCTGGCGCCTGCCTCACACAGCTACACCACGGGTCAGGGGCAAGCCACAAATCAAAGAGCTTGTTTCGGAACTGCCCGTGACCCGCGACAAACTGCATCACACAATGGTGTTCAACACCTCCAGGATATGAGAGAGGCCCAACTACATTCCCAGGACCGTCAAATTAGCGCAAGGCTTCTATTTCGGTTCTACTCTTACGCCGCCCCGCACACAGTGACAGGGCGATACCGCACAGCCTTTACCGTACCCGTACCGCAATCGCCTTTGTTTTATTTTTATTATAATGATATATGTATACAACATGAGTAACATTATACAAATAAGATCAGACAAATAGTAATCACATTATAGTAACCTACAAACCATAAAGGTGGGGAACAGCAGAGGCGTTAAGAGACACTCTCTTCCGGGATAAAGACGGTATAAAAAGAAAAGAAAGAAAAAAATAATATATTTATTTATTTACACCCTATCCCGAATCGTTTTGAGAGTTGTTTACCCTCGTTTCGATTCGTCATAATTAATTTTATATTTTTTATTACATTCAGTCATTATTAACATTACCATCATAATACCATTATAAGTTGGCTCCGGTATCATCGTACCGGAGCCACACCAGTACAACTGTACTGTATAACGTGAGACTCGTTATCACATTAAATTCAAAAGGCAGCCAGAAAGAAGCTATAGAAATCATACACCTTCAAAAGGGGAGGGTAGACGTCACATTTATTTGTTGCAGTCGCAGAACTCGGTCACAGTCCGGCAGAAATTCACCCCGTCCAGGTCGCAAGAGGCGCAAAGGAGAGCCAGTAGAATGCTCTGATAGATCTCTCTAGCCACTGCTCTTCCCGGCATTGCCCATCCCAGCAACCCCCAGCGAGAGACCCACACCCTAATAAATGTCCGATATTCCTTTCATTCCTTAATAGTTCATCGTTCCGGGAATCCGAATATGTGGGAAGGAAGGATATGTAAGATCAATAATTAAAAGAAATCTTCGTTTGCTAGAAGATATAGCACTGCCAGCTTATCAGAGAATACTAGTTTCGGAAACCCGCCGGACGGACTTTTATAAGGAAATTATATTGCTTCGTACACAACAAACACATTCTTAATATACAATATTATTATTTTAATCCAAATTTATTTACTCTACTAAAACAAAACATATTTTTAATTTAGCTTCTGAATACAATTTCCGAGCACGCAAATATTTGTCTTAAATACTTTCAAATTAGTCGTCGACAAAGGCACCCCCCACTCATCTGTCAGGAGCACAAACCACTTATGATACATCACGCGAGAGTCTATTGAAATGCGGAAAGTTGAGTAGCACTTATTTTAAGTAATACTACGTACAAAAACTTGCTTTATAGATTGTGATTCAAAAGCGTGAAAATTACATTTCACGGTAAACAGCTGTCAACGTATATATACAACATTATTTGAAGGTAGTTGTAAAAAACATATCGGTATTATTGTGGTAAGATTATTAGTCAATTTTCTTTTATAAATAAAAATGATTTGATATAAGTACTAGCTGCGATCGTGATACAACCCTTGTCAGTCAGTGCATGCTTTTATCAACTGAGACAGATTAAAAGTATTCGGAGACAGGGCCGGCCGGGGCGCCGAATAAGCCTAAATAAAAATTTTTAAAAGCAGAGAATAAGCTGCAGTTTAAACAAAATAAAAAGTTTATGAGCATTACGTAATACATAATACAATAAAATAAAGACGAACGTCATATAGATCCAGAAGAGCCATTTTCTGCTTCACAAATGTCTCCGCTGAAGTGTTGTCCTGGAGAATGGCAGCTGATTCTTCAGTATCACAATAATTACAGCTTATGGGGTGCTGTTAAAAAATACTGAACGAAAAACTCACGTGGAATATAATTATAATAATAATGAGCTAAAAAATCAATGAATCATGTGAAGTGAAACTTGACAAATGTATGTAAAACAATACTCTCCACCTTATCATCAGTACAATATTGAATCACTAAAAAGAGGGTCTGACCGTAGGAGAACGTTGTAACTGCGGAATCTGAGAGCTTGAAAGAATGGTTCAACACATACACCGTTTTTTTTTAAATTAAGGACGGGGGCGCCCAGAAAAATATCGCCCTTGGGCACCACAAAGGTTAAGACCGGCACTGTTCGGAGGCATCTTCCTCCTGAAGCAGCCCGTCTACTAAGTGGAAATATTATTTATATGCAAGCCTGTTAGCCGCTTACTACCTCACTAGGTGCATATAAAGTACCTGTTCTGAGGTAGGTAGCCATTATATTCCATTAGCTAGTTTTGAATATTCCTAAAAACTGACTTATGATAACTAAGAAGTAAAAGGTAACATTAATTAAAACAAAGTAAATAGTAAAAGCTACGATTGAACGTTGAAATAAGTAAACACGAGAAACAAGTAAAAAAAGCATAGTAAAGATATGGTAAAACCATCATAATAGATTATAAACAAGCTAAAAAGCAGGATTAGAATGGAAACAAAACATAATAAGGACGAGATAGGATATAAGGATAGAAAATAATTACATGAAATTAGTAACTTTGATCATCTAAGAACCTCTTCCAGCTGACTTCTTCTAATTGGACCTATAAGGATCTATATGGATCCCTACGGTATATCAAAAGATGTGATCAATAGTTGTTTTTTAATTTGAATTCTTTGGCTTTTTTTGTAAGTTAACTTATCGTCACCATCAGCAGCAACACCACATATCATCTAAGAATTGTGGACTTTACTGGAGAGAGACATAACTAGTTTTAAATGATTTTTGTACAATTACTCAAGTATTACTTACCTTTCTAGAGTTGTAAAGAGGAGGAGATTCTTTCTAAACTGAAACTGAACTAAACTTAGGTACGATTCCCTCGACTTGTGCGCAGTTGACAGGGAGGTTACAGATATGCGGTGATTACATTTCTTTGATTTGCACGCCCCTAGCGGACGCTATCATAAAACTAGTGATATAGAACGAGTCCCCGCGAAAATTCAAATCCAATGATACGAACATCTTAAATTGACAATTTTCTTAGATGACGCTATGTCTATTTGTTATAGTTTAACAATATGATGTATTATCAAACGCATTTCGTAGGCCAATAAATGTTTTCATAAGTTTTTAGCGGTTGTTAAGAATATTATGGTGGATGGAAGTTATATTGTTTGTAAATTTTTTCGAAAACTAGATTACTGATGACTACGCATTAAACATTTTTTTTAATCGGTATGTTTAAGGGTTGTGCGAAGGGATGATACCTCATTTACGCAAATATATAAATATCATGAAATATAGCCCGCCAAACAATGGCCAACGACCGACACAAACATATTGGGACTCGATATTTCAAGCCATTTATTATAGAAACCTGAAATATTCAATCGTCTAATAAAAACGGACCTACATGAGAGCCTTGTAGCTGGACCATAATAGTGGCATCAATAAAAATATGGGGTTTTGTAGTGACTAATGTGATGGACTTCCGAATTCCATGAGACCGTTATGAAAGAAGAAGAACAAGAAGAGTGCAAAAGCGAAGCACTCTAGCACTTTCTTCTCCAAAGTTTATAATCTCTCCAACAGACGACGCGCGATGTTTTGAACCTGTTTAAATATCATTTCGAGAAAGCTCCATCTACTTAAAACGGATGCACATATATATATGTTATATGTACATATTATGTTTACCGCGTCAACGGCCAAATAAAGAACACATGAACACACAGAACACTTTAACGCGCAGATCATCCGCGCCGTCCACGTGGACAATAAAAATAAATTTATTTTGTATGTACATACGTATAACGTTCTATTTATACCATGGTAACACATGTGCTGAGTAAATAACACATAGACAACACGTATTGTAACGAAAACTTCTCTGTTGTATTTTAATTATATTTAGGGTATATTATTAACAGTAAAAATACCTTGATTAGGATCACCAAGACCTACCTTGGAAGTTGATGGTTGATTGCTAGCTCTGCGGATGGAACACTTCTCTTTCGTCTCAAGGTTTGCTCGAGGTTCAACTCAATATATGCTTTTATGGTCAGGGTATTGAAATAAAAGGTTTATGTACATTTAGTACGGAATGACATATATTCAGTTAAAAAATATATGAACAGGACAAAGACAACATAAAAGTGAAATATAGTGGTGGCGAAAAATAGAATAAAATAAAAGGTTTACATGGGAAAATCACATATCGTAATATAAAAATACCATATAAAGACAGACTGTTGCTGCGTGTGCGGTATTGAGGCCGTCACATCACACTGGACAAATTATATTGTATTTTAAACAGAGTAAAAATTTTCTTTCAAACTTTCCATCATTGAAGACTGATTTATACAAGATTAATTCTTTACATGGACACTGTGGGGACACCGAACGGATATTAAGATCATACTCGACCGAGTCTAATTATTATCAATAAATAATGAAACGAGATGTTTGTATAGCTAGAGCTGGTCAGGTATGATTTTATTATGTGGGCAAGTTTGATCAAAACTTGCTCGTTGGTAAGTGCTCCGGTTTAGGAATAATTCTAATAATAAAATCTTATGGAGAAGTAAAGTGACAAATAGTTATACACAATCAAGATTTATGATGACAATGAAATGTATTACAATACAAATAAAGTAGAGGTTATTATAACCTGTAAGGTGGTCGAAGATAATTTTATATTGTCAGTGGAGTTTCCAAACGGAGAAAACTGGAGGGATCACTTTCGGCGAGAGCGGGAATGTTCAGAATATAAATTTCGAAGAGTTGAAGGTTTAGAAAAATGTGGAACACTGGTGGATGCACGATACTTTGTTTTAAATGGTGACGGCATATCTAATGACACGCGCAACTGGGAGTCGTCAGGTGGGCAGAGGCGATCTTCCTGAAAGTTGATGGAAGGCGTAGGCGATGACTTCTTGGTGAATGCGAGGTCTTCAGGAGCAGTTAGGCGATGGAGAAAGTAGTTGTAAATGTACCTAGATACCACGGCGGTGTTCACAAAGAGGCGTCAAATTCGTTCGAATGAATGTAAAATTTGTTTATAATCTCACACGGCAAAATTCTTAACCAGATTTGTAGATTACATACGCGACAGATTGAGGTCACTATTATTTTGAGATTTTGGAAAAATACACAATAAATTATTATCTCACATAGATATCAATATTACACTGTTAAAGATTATTCTTGAAATAAATCGTTTTGCCGCGACTGATATATTTTACATGAAATGACTGGGAAAGATCGTAAATTGATAAATTCTCGGACGCGCGCCTATAGATGTATATAGATGTTAATTTTTTCTGCTGCCGGGGCCAAACGGGGGTCGTTTATACAGCCATTCTAGCAACGGTGCTCAGCTACTTTTAGAGAGGGAGAAAAATGATAACTACACAACCTCTTTAAAAATATGTACTTTTTGACAATAATTTCTATACAGCACGAGCTCGTGACGCGTACAGGGTGGTTTTGTTGGAAGAGCACGTGTGCTCTTGAATAGTCTATTTTTAGAAAGTACTTCCGGTGTACGGGCCATTTTAAACGGTTGTCTGACGAAATTGCGCGTAATATTATTATTTACTCCTATTATTAATTCCTAATTATTTATATCGTGATGGTGGCATGTTATACAAGTTATACATGTTTCTTTTACGAAGATTTAGTTATTAGGATCAAAGAATTTAAAACACGAGTATATTGTCTGAGGCGAAATAATATACATGACAGTATATAACAACAAGCTGAGTTTTTATTCATTGCCCGAGTGCATCGTGAATCATGTCTACCTGACACCTGCGCGCGCGTCTCAACTGCACTTATTGTAATTCAATTCTATAAAATCATACGAAAATTGAAGAAACCAACAACTAAAAAACATAAATTCGGTTTTTAATCTGCATAATAAAAGGAATGTGTTTGTTCCCTTTGACACATGAATATGTTCATTTTTTGGGAACATCAATTATTTTGGTTTTCTGGCGAATTTATACAATTAATTAAATTCTATTAAGTTTTTTGGCATTTGACTTGTTACCTCACTCATCCATACATTCAATTCGCGATTTACCACATTTTAACCTGCGTATATTCGTCCCATTCTTTTCTAACCAATCCTTAAGTACTAGGAAGAAAGAAGATGTCGCAGTGATTAAAACTCTTCCAACTGCAGCAAGTTCAGTACGCTTAGAACTTTTGTACGGATAACTACCGTCGCTTCATTTCGCTAACGATTATAAATTAATATTATTTTAATTTCGCTTATATATCAAAATTCTTTTCGCGAGTGTTAACATTGTAGACACCCCGTGACGCTTGTACTAGTGGTGGAGAGGAATCTATCAATAAACCAGCATCCGCCAGATGAAAAGTAAGTGCCGTCCTTTCTTCCTCAATTTCCACCATTAGGTTATCTATTTTTCTGAGATATTCCAAGCATATCCCTTTCTATTAATATTTGGGCGTATGTGTATAATACTGATAGGAAAAAAATATAAGAGTATTAAGCTATTATAAACAATTTTATGGTTATAGAACCCGGTATACCTTCCGCTACGAACACAATAGTGTGCGTGTTAGATTAGAGGCGTACAATATTCAGCATTAAGATGTTAATCTGTATTTGCGGTCTACTCTATAAAGCACACAAAAACACATTATACATTCTGCACCTCGCCTATTTGCTTCTAAATGGCCTGATCCATAATCCTCGGTGAACATTTGATTTTACGTCTCTGGTAATTTAGCAAGGATATCCAAGTCAGCTGTGATCATTCATTCCCCCAGGTGGGACAGTAATTTAATTTAAGCGAACGGCCTATTATACAGGCGACTTACAGAGTGACTGTTAATACGGCCTAATTAAAAATATATACTTCTGCATCGTAAATATTTGTTGAACTCCATAAGATTCGGGTGCATTGATTTTTGGGAGCAAATACATGATTATTTTTTTATGATTTACAAATTAACCCATTAATTTATAATATCAAAAAAAAAACCACGCAGATATCTGAACTGTCAAAATATTACCATTAAGAATTTAATTTTGATCATGTTTGAAGTTTGACACTTAGAATTTCTTAAAGTGAGTAGATATAAAGTCGAGACGACAAATAAAATCTTTTGTATAAGGTTCCATGATTTTAAATTGTAATTTATAATATATAATTATTGTACATCATGGTCTGTGCTTACTATTCGTATTTTAAATCTGCAGAACATATTATATTTAAATTTTATAAAATATTTATACATTTTTGTGTTACAACTATTTGAATTTTAAACTTGTAACATCAGTATGTAATAAACATATTTTTTAATATTAAAAAAATGAGTTATTCAATTCATATCAAGTAGTTGTCTCAATACATTAACAAAATTTAAAATGAAGCTACATCATATAGTTCAATTGAAGGAATAGATGATGGTCTAATGTAAGTTATTTTTTCAGGGTACCAGGGAGCTGCAAGTGGGTCTGGTGGTTCCCTATAAGTCCTTCGGTACTAGAGACTACACCAAGGCCGTGACGTCTGCCATCTCCGGCCTTCAGAGAAAGCTGAACCTGTTCAAGAGATATGATCTCAAGGTGCGCTACGCCATGAAAGAACTCACACCGAGCCCCATGGGTATGTAGCTGTTTTAATATTTGATGAAGTCTGTGTGTTTCGTTTTCGTATGTAAGACACTTAGAAGAATTTTATTGTCACATACCGATCCATTCTTCGTGCTCGACCTCAGTATGAATTTGACTCTTGGTCCTATAGTAACTACTTCAAAATTGAGATTTGGCTCAGACATCAGCGATATCGTTCTCATTATGGACCATTCATCTTCGGCGCTATGGTGAACGGAAGTTTGTGTTTCAATTTGGATTAAAATGTGTCTATACTTTGGGTGAAGTCACCATCTGCATTGGAAGCGGAGATCATTAGACACCCTCGCGTATTATAATGTGTAACCTTGACGGCGACTACATAAGTTTAGAGACAACGTACTCCAGGTAAAGTAAGCATTCCTTCCAAATCCCGGTCACCCAAGATTGCTGGTTCTTCGATTGATACAATCCTTTCTCCACTAACCTTTTCCTACATCCATCTCCCTATTTCCTTTCCCACCTAGCAGTAATTTTGGCTTACAACCGGAATTATTGTACTCTCTCTACGGGACATCCAACCCAGAAATTTTGCAAGGGAATAAATGTACTACGTAATTCGTATATTACCTAAAAATATAATAAAAACTATGCTATAATTATTGAGAAATGTTTAAAAATTATTAAAAAATATATTTACTATTGTAAATATGTATGTATCGGCTTATAAAAATAAAATGATCTATGTTTTCAAATCGCCAACCGTTTGTGGTATCTTAATATGTTTTTCGTACTTTTTTATATCATTCTACTTTTGAAAAAAAGTTTAAAGATCTCTAAGTAGCATTTAATGATCTAGATTTGTGAATTCAATAAAGTCTAAAAATGGAATAATTTTAATGAATGATGGAAGATTCATGAGAGCAACAAAAATATTGAACTACGTGAGATAAGTGTAGAAGATATAAAAAGAATATGAAGAATGGTTAGATAATGACCATGTTGCTGCTGAATACTTTAAGGGTGATTGCCTAGTAGTTCTCTTGTAGCTCCATTAACTTTGCTAATATATGAGTCACACTATAAAATACTATCATTATGCCTTTACACAAAAGCAAAGAGTCTCATAAGGAGTGCGGAAGTTATAAATTAGGCTGTTGAATTCTGTTGACAAAACATATGATAGAATTTAAATAGAAATAGTGAGAATGCGCAAGGATCATTCATGATTGAAAAGAATGCGTGGATTCGATTGATTTTTTCACTGCGTCTGATGATAGATGATTTTTAGCAAAGAATTTTTTTTTTGTTACCCACAGATAAAAAGGGAATATTTATATCATAGTTTTCCAAAAGCATTATATTTCAGTTTTGCAACGTAATGGAAATTAAATATTTTAAAGTTTTTATTATTGGCATATCTTTATTAGAACAAAAACTATTTTAATTATATATACAAATTACTCAGTAACACGATCTTGGGCTATTTGAGTGACAAAATTCAACATTCAAATACGAAAATAAACAAGTACGTTTAAGAAAATGATTTTAATTGGTTTTCAGATTTCTTAAATAATGAAAAAAAGTAAAAAGAAAGCAACATTTAGCTTCCCAAAAATAATGATTAGTTTTAAGATTACTCAACGGCTTCATGACACTTCTTTGAGTCTCTCTTTAAAATTACAAAAAATGTAATGAAAATTCATTTATAACAAGATGGAGAGCGATATTGAGATAATCACAAGCAGTTTATCGCTATTTTAATTATTTTCTCTTTTGCGTCTGTCTTGTGCGCCAAGATCTTCAATCACACGAAAGTGTGAAGTTGATTTTTTAAATAAATTATGGTTGTAAAAATATTATTTACCATACTTTACCATAGTCATACTTGCATACATTGTTCATTATACTCAATAATTTCCTTCTGATAATAATATTGTATTACTTTATTTTCTCTGGTTTATTTTATAAAAATACCTATTTAAAATCAGCTTAATTAAAAATTAAAATAAATTATTTAAAAATATTATCATTATTTTAGATCACTTGATAGGTATATATTAATATTAGAAAAAAAAAACAAATAAATAATGTTAGAGATTATTTAATATTTTTGGGGAAAAAATACAGATAAATATTTATTTTTCGTATTTTACTGATTTTTGTTTGTATTCTGTCTCACTCTTTCACGTGTTATTTTATATTTTATCTCCCTCTTTATGTATATATATAATTGCACTCTTTATTTATTTTAAGTTGAAAATACGCCCTGACGAAGCTTGAGTTAAGCGAAACCATTTGGCGTGTAATAAAATTCATGGTTTCATACAAAGTGATTGTATTTTATTAAATCTGATATTAAAAAGTGTCTGTGGTGTGCGCTCAATATGAAAGATGATCCATTTCAGAAGAAGCGACGCTCAGACAGACAAATTTGATGAAAAAGAGATCAAAAATAGTAAATCGTCGACAGGTCGTAAAAGGTGTTTGTAGTGTCGTAATATTTAATTAGTATGGAAGAATATCCAGTTCAGAACGCTGTGACACTCAATCGACGTCCTGGGGCGGGTTTTAAATGCTGGTATTTAAATATTAGTCTCGCGGCCGTGCGAGCCCCCCCGGATCGAAAAGAAATAAATCAGACAGTACCCACGTTGTCCCGAAATGAAACAATTCTTTAAACTGGCCTGAAAATGGGTTTGGAATTCTCTCAGAGCCCCTAGGAAGAAATAAAACTAATCGGTTTCTAAACATGGCGGGAGTCCTCCCAGCGGGAACTGGCAGGACTAATTACTCGGATGTACAGTGTCTGTGCAAGAAGCGAGCGTGTATTGTGATCGCAGCCCTGCCAACCTACCACCGCAGTGCTATATAACAGCGGTTTTCAAACTTTAGACGTCTGACCACAGTGTATATATATAATATATTACCAGAGTGGACGTTTTTTTGGTTATCCCGCATCTGAAATGATCGTAGAACACGTCTTTTCAGGCCGGCAATTCAGCGCTAAATGAAAACACTAATCTTTACTGGTCCAAGAAACAGTAGTCGAAATGGAACCTGCAGTTATATAGGATATAGCGTCATATAGGATTATCAGAAGTTATAATTCAATTAGAAGTCATTTTGTAATTTTCGTGAAATTTTCAAACTGCCTTTACAAAAATGAGCGCTGTACCATAAATAATAAATCCACTATGATAAAATTTAACACAAGTAAGGCAATATTGTTACCATATTAACTCATCTGATACCTGTTTACGGTCAAGTTAAAAGTGTTATTTTAACTTTGGTCTCAATGGATTGCTAGTGATGTTCCCTAACCGTAAGCTCATTTTGGACTACTGTCTCTGGGACACCTATATATATATTGTAACATTACAAATTACGTTCAAATCTTTAAATTAATTGGTACTTAATATCATTTGAGAATTAAGGCCATAGGGAATAATTTATCGTAATTAGAGCAACACTCGCGCATGCGCGTTCGGTAATCGTTGAGAATGACGAATCTACCGACGCACGGAGGGCGGCCGTCACTCACCGCTGGACATCAGAGGTGGCCATAACATAACAAATATGGCCGAATTAGTAAATTGCACAGCAATTTAATTTCATATTTTATTAAAATGTCATAACTATCAGTCATAATAGATATGGCCGCGTAACAGACCACCTGACAGCCATACAGTGCCGAAACGCGCCGACGAATAGGGGATGCTAATACATCGTGTCGGACGAGTCCAAGGAGCTGCCCAACCACTTATCCGCAGACCGTTCTTTAGTCAACATCTCAAATGAGCCACTCCAGCCTTTAAAATTATTCGCGTATTAACTCTATACTCGTATCTGCCATTGTAAAGCTTCCCGCAATATACGTCAACCTTTGTAAGTTCTATTTTATTTAAATACCTTACTATAGACACAGCATAAATACTCACACGCACATTCATATACATTGCGATATGCACCAACATGCGTGAGACTAGAAGAGAGTTAGGGTCTTCAGTCACACTGTCTTCTGATCCTAATCGAATAACCTACAACCGTCGGTCGCTCCATTCGAATGACTCGACAATTCAGATCCTCACGAGTCAGTAATAGTCTACAACGACAGCCACTACATTATTTTCGCTCACTTATCCTAGGAGGGTCGAAAAGTCAAATCTCGACAAGGTGGTTACATTTTTTTGTTTCGCACCATTTCAGTACTGACCATTTGTTAACCAATATAGAGTCAATCTGTTCTGGTATAGCCGTTATTCCTGTTTGGCCTGAATTAAAAGTTTCCAAGAAAATTAAATGACCACATATTATTGAAGTGCACCTGTACACAGTTTGTTATTGAAACTTTACTTGGGTTTCTTTAAATAATGTAAATCGGTACTGGCGGATCCGATTCTTTTATCTACTTCATCTTCTTGTCTTCACTGGAAAATTCACTCCTAGGTATTTGAACTAATCATTTTTCTTTATGTATACTTCTTGGATTTTCTTATTGCATCTGCATCTTACTTGTAAAAGTATAACAAGACAAAAACAATAATATTTTATGGTGTCGTGTCGTGAATTACACATGTTTTCATTTTTTTTTAAATGTTAATCCAAGTTTTAATTCATTAATTTTATTTTCTTAGAAGATCGGTGATTCCTGGCGTTTAAATACTCAAAGGCTTCTCATTTCAAAGTCTTCTTGGAAGTTCACAATTTATTACACAATACAATACGATGCTTCTGACTAAACACGTTCTAATCCTAATTACTAAATACTTAATCCACCGAGACGCCTTAAACCTATTTTGAATTGGACTAGGGTCAAAGATGATGATGAAGCATATTAAAATAATGACACAAATAAATAAAATA
Source organism: Eubasilissa splendida (assembly GCA_031772225.1). Taxonomy (NCBI): domain Eukaryota; kingdom Metazoa; phylum Arthropoda; class Insecta; order Trichoptera; family Phryganeidae; genus Eubasilissa; species Eubasilissa splendida. The sequence goes on along the minus strand of CM062854.1, from coordinate 30,523,273 downwards.
AAAAAATTAAATATGAATTAAATATATTAATTATAAAGATATACATATAAAATCAATTTTATCAAAAAATATTGTTGTTGCGCCACCGGGATTCGAACCTGGATCTCTTTCCTAACCGGGGAAGGTGCTTTATCCAACTAAGCTACAGCAACATTAATTACAACTTCACAATAAGAATGTGTTCTCCTAAAATAAAAAAATACAATTTTTACCAATTTAATTAACAACTTAACGTCGACTGATTTCGATACCACTGCATCATCTTTAGTACAAACGCGCACTAAATTACACTAACATTTGTTCTGATGAAGATAAAGTGGCATGGAAACCGGTCAAAGTTCAATTAATCAAAGTGTTTTCTACAAAATTTAACATTTAAAAAATGAGTAATTATATCAAACTAAATACTATGAACATTAAAAAAACTGTTATATTCACAAACATAAGACTTTTTATCCTACATATGCTCAAGTTCATGAATAGTTTGAAATTTGCACATTTTGAGTAACGCCGGTGCCACTTTTTTCTCAATTTTGGATCAAAAGAAAGTCGTTTATTTTGCTATGTGCCCTCAACGCTAACAGTCGGGGACAATATTTTATTTTTTATATTTAAAAAAATTATGATTCATTCGTGAGATTTTATTAAGAACGCGCGAAAGATGCTTTGAAAATCTTGAATATTAATATTATCTATGCTTAAAACCTCAACTAAAATGTAAAAGCAATAATCAGCTCGTGTTGTCGAAAAGAATTTTGATTATACGAGGGATAAAAATAAATGAGACTCGACATTTGTTTTGCGCTTTACGTGGTGATGATTTGATTTATTTAAGGTCGGTAGCCAAACGCGGCTCGCCCGCGTGTGAGCCGGGTCGCCTGTCAAGGCGGGCCGGAGTTTGCGGGTCAGGGTTGCCCTCCAGGGGCGGCCAGACTGCGGCGAGCTCGTAATATCGCTATTACTTACCGATATTATATTTATTCTAGTCTAGTGTAGATCTTAGAGAGCATTTTCGGTTGCAGGTTTGATATTTGCTCGCCGATAAAATGTAAACTTGGTTGATAAAACAGAGACAGTAAAAGGTTTAATAAATGAGAAAATTTATTATATTCGTGAAGTAGATTTATGACAATTGACTTGTTTTTTCTGTTTGTTAATATTTTGTTGATTGATCAACAATTTGCCTGGCAGTTACGTTTTTGGATGGGCAAAATGTTAGTATATGATATAGAAATAAAATAATTATATTGGAAGCTTCAGTTTTAAAAATTTTAATTCCGAATTAACGAAAGACTAATTTTTGAATATGAATTAAATATATTAATTATAAAGATATACATATAAAATTAATTTTATCGAAAAATATTGTTGTTGCGCCACCGGGATTCGAACCTGGATCTCTTTCCAAATCGGGGAAAGTGCTTTATCCAACTAAGCTACAGCGACAACATTTTTAGCGACAATTTTCGACCCTATGTTACCTTTTTGATATTAATACATTTAATCGTTCCATTATTTGACAGAGCCATCTACCTTATTTTTACAGAATCTCAAATACCTTTGAGTAAACTGATAGCAGACGCCAGAATTATCAATTCATTTTTATTAAATTTTGGACACATTGATACAACTTTATTATTTAGGAGAACACATTCTTATTGTGAAGTTGTAATTATAACTAATTTTTGGTTTATTTTAAACACCTTTTCGACTTTGTAATCATATTTATGAGATAATAATTGACAGTACGTGAGTGCCAACATCGGATATAATAATAAGCTTACGTTTTAACATTCTAGCTTCAGGTGATCAAATTATTTGCTATACAAAATCAAATAAACTTTCCAGGAACATATAAATAATTATAAATAAATATACTTTACTACAAATATTTAACACCAACAAATAAAAGCGTAGTTTTAAGAAAATATACCATGTAAAAGTTTTTCGTAGCTTAATAATGAATTGAAGAATATGTTCAACTCATTTACAGTGTTAATGTCGTTATACAATGTACCTATACACTCGTGAAAAGGATTAACGTAAGTTCTGGTGTCAAGTTTGAACGTCGAATTCTTCCTTAATGATCTGGAATCATCGCACGAAGCCTTACTCCAAAGGTTTGCGTGCTCTCGACTAGATTATTAACAATTTCGTACTGATACAAATGATCCGCAATATTGCGTTTCACGATGAGATTTGTTGTGCCGGTACTCTTCAACGTTTCACTGTATATTTTTAGATTTATGCTTTGAATGATGATATTTTTATGAAGCATTTCTAACGAATTCTAACAGATTACTACATATTACACAACGAGGACTTATCGTTATATTGGAGAAAAAATATCAATTTATGGGGGGGGTAAATATGAGCTGTGTGCAGTTACGAGTGTGTATGTCAAAATGGGGTCGTAAAATAGAAACGATTTGCTGTGGTGTGAATGATCATTTGCACACATAACGCAGCTGATAATAAAAAAATAAACAAATATCAGATATCTCATCTCATTATATGGAAATGTGAGGTAATTACAGGGCTTACGACCTGTCTTCGGCTGGCTTAAGTGATCACTTTATATATATAATGTTCACCAATACTTAATACCACTTAATCTTCAAATTTATCAAATTTTTGAAATGTGTATATATGTTAGTATGTGGACTCGCTTCGAGTACCATACCATAAAATCAGATTCTCATAGTGATGACATATATGCTGATTAAAAAATGGAAAAATTAATTATCAAATTATCAATTTGGTCCATAGATGGCGATGGTATTGTGGTACTCGAAGCGAGTTCACATACTAACATATACACAACTTTAAAAAAATTGATAAATATGGAGATTGAATGGTGAGAATTGGTGAACGTTATATGATCACTTAAGCCAGCCGAAGACAGGTCGTAAGCCTTGTAATTACTCCATACTTCCGTATTTTTTCCATTAAATATAATAAAAAATATTCAAATACTGCTAATAATGAAAGTCTTTATATTTCTGTAAATAAATTGTAAAGATACAAGATATTATGTACCTGGGTTGCAATATAAATAAAACATGGGGTCCTTCTGTTAAAATCTAATGCCACATTTAGCAAGCTCGTGCAATCTTTATTTGCATTAGATTACGAACGACAGAGTTCTGTTGCTATGTGATTTTATTTGATGGAATGGAAGCACAGACACTTACCGAAGAAATGATAAGCCGACTTGAAGTATTTGAGATGTGGATCTACAGAAGAATACTTAAAATAAGCTGGATGGATAGAGTTACAACATTATGGTTCGGATGCGTAAAGAAAAATAAGTATTTAAAATAATTAAAATCCGAAAACTTTATTATCTCGGACATGTAATGGACTCACAATGCAGGGAAATATTGCTGGAAGCCGAGACTCTGGAAAAAGAAGAACATCGTGACTGGAGAACCTGAGGCAATGGTTTAGCCACGAGGATAAGAGAGTGATTAGAAAAATTAATGAAACTGCTATATCGTATAGGATTAAAAGATCGCCAAAGTGATGCTGGCACTAGTCGTTAAAAGTATAATGATCGGGGGGTGTCAGAAAAACGTGAGATAGATTTCTGAGATAGAAATATTAGAATAAATTGAATTTATTGTTTGTATCTGAAATAAAACCAAGTAAACTGCGAGCAGAAACACATTCTCGATTCTGTTGCCGTAGTGGCCCTAGAAAGAACATATTTCTGTGTTTCATTTCTTCTGACCTCATCATCACCATCGCCAGTTGAGAGAAGCGGAGATCGGCGAACCACCCTTATTTACTTGTGGCCGTACGAAACAATACCTGTACCTATATACAATAACTTAATACGGTAACTAAAACATAATTTTTATATTTAAGCATTGAACATCAAAACATATTGATAAAACTAAAACTGTTCTCAAGCCTGTGAAGACTTTTTCACTATAATAATTTGTATTTATGACATTACGTGGAACAGTGCCAGAAAATTGATACGAAATTAATTGAATCATATTATTAACGTCCAGCGTGCCATTTACTATATATAAAATAAAAAATAAAAATCATTCGAGGTATATATGTACAATACATATTATTACCATTTAATTGCATCGAGATGTCATTCATTCCCAAAGGAGAATAATTATTCTGAGTTTTGAAACACGTTTCGGTAATTATCCGGACTGCGTGAAAAGTCCTTCCGGTAATACTTCGGGTTCTTTAAATTACCGCTCGCCCGATTTTATTGTGTGACGACGGTGGTGTGATTTCCGTAACGGGTCGCCCTCTGCCGTTCGTCACTGTCACCTGCAGTACCACCCTGCGTCACATTGTCAGACCTGCGAGGGATGATCGCGGTCACTCGCGATGTTAAAACTGACACGTGATATATAATTTTTTTTCAAATATCGGCTTTAAAAATAATAAATTATTTCGCGCCCAATAATGGACAATGCATAAAGAATTTAAATTTATTTAATATAAATCAAATTATTAAATAGAGATCACACAAATATGTGAAAGGCTATTATCATCACCGCCAGGCGAAGCTGAATACATTTGGCAAGTACCGGGGCGTTAAACTAATCTCTCATTAGCCGTAATCGGCATGCAAAAATACTATCTCCTACAACCCGATCTCGTGGTGTATTATATGTCTTGTAATATGCTATATATGATACTAGTACTAGAAAGAAATTAAATGAACACTTGAGAAACACATAATTAGAAAATAAACAATATTATAGAACACTTCAGAAGCACACAAATAGACAATAAATAAAATATTATATAAAATTATTATAGTGTAAGTCCCTCTCCAAGAACAAGAGCTAGTCTCATTTTTGGAGAGGTAAGCGAAAAAAAACACGTAATTTTAATAATGTAAAATACTTCATTCATATTATGAAAAAATTGTAAAAATGTCAAAAAAATAAAAATAGTGTGTAACTTGTATTTTCTCTCCGTTATTCAATCTATTGCTACATTGTTTTCATCATGTTATCTTATTTGTATATTAATTGTATATTTTATTTTCTCTAATAAAGTGATAATTAAAAAATTACAGTTTGCACCCAGGTATTTGTCGGGTGCGTTCAGGAACCGTCAGCGGTATTGTTGGTTAAGAAAATTACCACCGATAATGGTTGCTCGTTGCTCATTACGGATTCAAGTTTGGCAATTTTAAACCCACTCGTCACACTTGTCTCTCTATAATGTAGGTATCTTCATTCTGATGCAGGTTTTTATATGAATTTGATATACTTTCACACTCTCCGACCACTCAAATCTGATAATTGAGTAGTTCAGGAACAAAACCTAATTATCGAATTAATAGAAAATAGCGGGTGGCGAATTCAATAATGATAATTTATGGCCGTTCAAATAAAAAATCTGAATGTATTACATGAAGATGTATCAGTGCGGTACACGGCTCCTAGTCAGGCTCAAAGGGTTACTGAACTGAGTGCTCCAGAATAATACAAGTTACTGAACGCAAATATTCGTGTACGGATCTTCACCGGAGATCGTTTGCCAGTTTAACCCTTAATTTCTTGCGGCAATATACCGCAATATTATTATCCGCATGGGCTATTTTTTATTCCTAATAATTATAAAAAATGTAATTTATACCCAAACTTGACAAGATACGGACGATTGTGTATCCATAACAATCGAGTTCGTTCGTTATGTGTTCGATTTTTTAAACTTATTTATGGATCGCCGGTCGCCATGCGCGCATGTGAACATGACATACGCAGATCAGTGGTTCTTGTCTTTTACCTATCCACTACCCCATAACCAGAACACGATATTTTCCGTGGTGTTCTGGTGAGTTGAAGTTCTGCCTTCGAACTGTGAGTAGCGTTTACCATTTTGGTACATTGAATGCTGCCAAACGAACGAAATGTTGGTTTGAAGTATCGTCCTGATGCGTGAGGCTGATATTGTACTATTTCTGTGTAATCGGTTTCTCGCTACTGTGCGAGCCGATTTAGTGCTGTACATCGTACAATTGTGCATCGTGTTATTTGACACTTTCGCGCTATCACCGAAAGTGTATATCCAAGTATACTTCGTATTGATCAACGTTGTACGTGTCCTGGAGCCATAAGATCTATAGACTCAGTGGAAGAAGATCCATATACCGAAAGAAGCGTTTCTGGTTCTGGGTGGTCCTTCAGCCGCCCCTTGTCCCCTTTTACTGTTCCTCTCCCGAATTACTTCCACCCTTTCTGCACCTCTTATTTCCCCACCCCGTGTTCAGATAGCGTGAAATTATGGACTTTAAGAACAGGGTAGAGAAGACGGACGTGATGTGTTCATGTGTTACCCATGAGATGTTGTGTTAGAGACACATCACGTTGTATTTATTTTAATAATGTTAATATATAATATAACATAATAATATATTACCTTATAATATAAACCTTAAAATGAAGTACCTACCCGGCCCGAAAAAATGTCAACAGTTCAAGAGATTACCGTGGGGTCAGCTTACCTCGCGCGACTAATTAAAGGTTAAGAATTTCCCTCGACAGTAATTACCCCTCAAGGCGTAAAATTTTCTCAGCAGTTTCCAGCGTAAATCCGTACCTGATAATATTATCTCTCGTGTAATTAATAACAATATAGTAATAATAATACGCCGCCTAGACCCTGCAAAATCAAACCCAGACAACGACACCATAAATTATCGCGGTCGTCTGCTGCTACAACGTCTCGCATCACACGAGGCGCGCAGTGTTCCAAGCGGAATTATTCTCAAATGCAAACAGTTTATCAGGCAGAAGGGCACAGAATCCTTAATTATACTACCCATTAAACGTCGCAACCGAGATACATAAATTTAAGCTAACGTCAACACGAATTGTATTATAATGGGGTTCCTAACTTGAGGTATTCGAGGATTTTAAATTTCCGCCTTTTCTCTAGTGGAGCTTTTTGGAAGATGATACTTGACAGCTATCGTGTAGATAGTATGTTATTTCAAAATGGAATGCGAATTGTGGGTAGTTTTTCAGTACCCGGCGTATTGCGTGTCCGGTCCACATTAGACTCGATTTCATGATCACGTCCTTAGAACAATGTAGGACTATGACATTGAATACACGGTGGGTTCAGTGAATCTGCAGAATGCGGTGGACGGTGGTGGATTTGCGCAGAGCACCCGCAGATTGGGAGAAAATGGATCAAGATCGTGGAAGTTAAGGGAGTATCTGACGGTGTCGCGGCACCGACGGAACCGGTCTACGACGTCTGTAGGAAGGAGCGTGCCCCTCAAATTAATCCATTCTCTCATGAAAAGCGAGGCCCAGCACCATCAGCAACACCGAGACACATGATTTTACATTGATTAACGATGATCTTGATTCTCGGTTCGATTCCTCTTATGTTAGTTAGGAAACCAATAATATGATATAACATATTTGTCTAAATTTTTCTCACCCTCTCGCACGCGGCCCCGCGCCACCCCGCGTGTCCGGGGGAGCGGGAGTGTCGGATCCAATTTCACCCCCATCCAAACGATTTCCGATAGGCTGAGTGAAGTGTGAAATCAATTACAAATTTCAATTTCCCGAAACCCACGGGCGTTTCAAATCAAAGTTTACATCTGATGTACTGAAATATTGTTTAATGTTTATCTAACCGATATTATATTGAGACACGATACGTCGAAGATGTTAGAGGCGATGTAATATTAGTCGCGACTTTATTTAAGATTAGTACACTCGAATCTTTCCAGAAAGCGAAACTTTTTATGTGTTAGTGAAAATTAAAAGCAATTGGATGATTTTCTAAACTGGATGTATCGCGTTGTGCATTATAAACTGTGAGTACTGTTTTATGTTATCTTATATGGAGTAGAACTGTAGACACTCACTGAAACAGTGCTAAAGTGACATTAAGCATTTAAGATATGAACGACTATTCGATCTACGGGTAGATATGGTCACTAATTTGTCGATTCGTTAGTAGGGGAACCCCTGGAAGACGGTGAACATCCTGTCTGAAAATCTAGGTTAATTAAGTTAAGAAATCTACAGTTAAACTATTTCAAGAAAAATATGGTTTTCTATTTAACACTACATTGCTAATACAAAAATTGTTTGATATTATCATCATTTTGTTATAATATTGTAAATGTTATTGCATTCACAACCGTCATTACCGCCGACGACCTCTGAACGTATCTCACATTTACCGCTGTGTAAAACCAGAGCTCCTGACAGCCGCAAAACACGCCCGGTATCGACGTCACAATAAAATCCGGCTCCTGAACATGACTATTATCGCTGCCACCTTTCAGATAAAGTTTCTAGAAAACGCTCCTGTCTATTAACTTTTTATTATTTGAATATCGAATATGTTTAAACTGTAACTGTGCTCAAAAATAAACGAGTGTCAACCGTAGGTTGTTTCATCTTTCTATTCTCCTACCTGCTCTGGCGCCTCACGTACACGATACATTTCAGCGATTAAACACACATCGGACACAACAAAATTCCACAGTATTAAAACCCTAGAATATCGAAGAACACGTGCTGACCTAATACTTATCTTTAAACTACTGCAAGGTCATATTGACTATTCCAGCCGATTGGAACTAATATCCTTCCACATTGCATCCAAATGGAACTGCCAGTCCGTACTTTTTTACATTTCTAGAAGTATTTAGAACATCTTGCGCACAAAACAAACTCATTCATTCACCGTTCGTGCAAATATCACAATGAGAAGTTAACAGAAATTGACTTTTACAATATTGGCCTTACTACACTAAAAGATTTTTTCTCATGAACCATTACATTTTCAATAAGGACCATTCATTATACCTACAACGAATATATTAAGTCCAATTTATTATCAGAAACATTATAATAATGGCCTTACATTTTATTATTATTACACAAAAATTTTGTTCTGAAGTTTTGTTTATTTTAAATTTTAATTAATATATGTAAAAATAACGTAACATAAGTTATAAAATATCGTTATTATCTCACTTTTCTGACAGACGTTTTGAATTTTATTGTAGGATCCATCATTGACCTGCAATGGGATCCGTAACATTGGCTAGAAAAGACAGAGCAGGTTAGCCCAAATATTGTACACAGATGATTCTGTACAGTAATGAAAATCTAAGAATATTCTTTTAAATAAGAGGTTTGACTAGTATTTGCTAAGGGAGCAGAGTGATCAATTAAATAAAAGTTCCATGTGTCTTCTTCTACTAAATGAACCAAATTAAGGGTGAAAGTAAATCACTGTGGCTAAGGGGTTGCTCATCTCCAATTCATGGCCAGCTCCCCTTCAACAGATGTTGCCAATGCGGATGATAACATCATTCAACAAATTTCGATGGAATAAATGGGAAATTTGCACAAATATGCTGTGTACATTTTCGTAAAATTCTCTGGTTGTAGATATGGTTGTTTGGAAGGTCAGCAATGTGTCCGAACAGCTGCTGTTAGCATTTGTAAATAAGCAGTAATAGTATAACTTTAAGGGTCTCTTTCTCTCTCTCGGGATAACACAGTTGTATAGGTCAATTTTAATGTAAATAGAAAATGGAAATGTTTATAATGAAAATTAAATAAAATAGTTAAGTAATCAATGACTTACAGGGTGAATATACACTAAGAAATGAAACACTTTTTCTTATGTGGTTTTTATTTATCGATTCTTTGTATATATATATAACAATATGTTTCGATAAAATTGATTTTATATGTATATTTTTCTAATTATCACATTTAATTAGTATTTTTCTTATATTATTACTGTTTAAGTTAAATGTAATTGTAGAAACTATGGCGGTTTTGAGTGCTTAATATCAGACCGAATACTGGTTTAAGCTTTTGTTTTTCTACTAATGTCAAGCTGATCTCCAGATTAAAGTCTCAAGACGTGTACATGATATTGAGATGTAACTCAACTAAATCTATGGATTATCTCATCGTATCTCCTTCCATGGACACAGTCTTATGTCATCGTTGGAAGACCGCACTAGTCGTTCATAATGTCATCTTTTGATATTACAGTCGAATTTGGTTATAACGAGCACTGATATAAAAAGATCGCTGCTATATCGAACGATTTATATATTTTCATAGAAATCAATCTCTTTGTGGTTTGGTTTGACGTATTATATTAAATAAATTATACGTCAACCGGTTTCACATATCTCAAGTTTCATCAGGACACATTCAAAACTGACCATAAATATAAAAGGAGTGCACTTATATATACATAAAGAGGGAAACAGAATATAAAATTACATGTGAAAGAGAGCAACAAATAGTTATACGCCAATCCTTAATAACCAAATTAATTCATCCATTAGCCTCATATTAGGTATGTTTTCTTTAAAATCAATTTAATATCCATCAACACTGTATTTCACCCTCCCTTAATGTTCCGTCTATCTGTATATGTATTCTGTCTCTTTATTTCGCATAAATTTTATATTTTGTCTCCCTTGTTTCTTTAACTATATATGTATTCTGTCTCCCTCTTTATGTACATATAAGTGCACTCTTTTTGTATTTATGAAGCTTGAGATAAGCGAAATCGGTTGACGTATAATAAATTTCGCGGTTTCATACAAAGTTATTGTTATTTTATTTAATATAATATGTCAAAGCACAAAGTGATTACTTTCTACGAAAATATATAAATCGATATAACAACGATCTTTTTATATTCGATATTATATTTTATAACTATTTTATAGTAATTCAATCAGTTTCGGAAGATGTTACAGTTTGCTCGCTTCTCATGAATTCTACCCGGAATGTTTCCAGTCAGCTACAATTTCCGGTGACTGCCTTGCAGCCCCGGAAGAAGGCAGTAGGCAACCTCCCCTTGTCAGGAATGGTCCGCCCGACCCTCGGTTTCATTTTTCGGCGAACCAGATATTTACTAAAGTCCGTGCCTGACTACGCCGGTTAATTTAAAAACTTTAATGGTCAGATTACACCGATACCCGCCAATCAGTTGACATTAATTTATTTTAAAACTTTAGACTCGGAGACATACATTTCTGGCGGAAATTTTCGTCTCGCGGGCGGAACACAAAGAGTCTGTTTTTTTAATTTACACAAATTAAAATATTTACCATAAAACATTTTTTTCAGAACGCTTATCAAATTTTTCTTTATAGATTTATTAATTGTATATACATTTGGGGAGAGAGGTTATGTCACCAATACGGGATATGTAGAAATGAAGGTGTGTGCGTGTGAGTTAGGTATGCGGTGTACGGATGAATCTCTCCATATTAGAAGGGTTTGAAAAATTATGAGGATTGACCCGTCCGACCACTGCTGGCCTCATTTGTATTGTTACACGCCATCGGTACACAACGTCTTTATGGCTAGTATGTAGTATTTATGGTTTCGAGTACCGCCTTGCTGGGTACATTTAGCATCGCTGCGAAGTCTTTAAATTACAAGAGTAGTTTCCTCATAACAAAAAATTATGAAAATATTTCCATCTTTCGAAGCTTAACTGTCATAATTACTACAATCTGTTTAATAAATAGTTTTTTTTTGCAACCACAGGGTTATTCAAAATGATACTCGTAATGGACGCGAAATGACTGCATGACAGTGCGAGAACTCTAGCGGCAGTCTGCTCAACTATGAGTGATCTAGTTCGGACAATTTCAATATAGTTCATTCACATCCAACGTATAATTAAGGAAATATAGCAGTATAAAAAATTGAGTCAATCATTTTGAATAACCCTGTATAACCCATCATGAATTCTCTCTGGGAACACTGGATCGATTTAGCAAAAAGTAGTAGAGCAAAATTCACTGATCTTAAAAGTCAAGGGTCAATTGTACTCCAAATTAAATAAATAAAGTAAATAAGTTTTCCCAAACATCGTAGTACCCAATCGTGAACATTAGGCTTGGTCAATAGGCACCATTGGTATTTTATCTGTCGTCAATGTCACATCGATTCCAGACAAAAGCGTGAACAGAGAAGAATTATAAAATATGTCATTTTAATCGCACATGAAAATATTTATGATTTTAAATACCACAGATTCGCGTGGAAACAGGACGAAAATTTCTTAGAAAATTGATCTTAGAATTTTCCCTTTTGATATTTGTGCCCGGAGCGACTTATTTCCACTGCTTACGATATGATAAACAAAATTCAAAAAAACATCCCCTTTGACAAGTACTAATGAACAATATTCTTCTTGTTATTTGATTTTATAATATTTCTTGATATTGAGACAAAAAAATACAAAATTTAAGGAAGTATATTATTATTTCTGGGGTAGTTTTCTCCCTTCTGAGAAAGAGATATTAAAATTCTGGAAAAGGTTGTTGAGTAATAAACGAGGTTTTCACTTAGCAGCACTGCCAGATGGCGGTTTTTGCCATGAAATACTTTATTTGGGCCTTAGCCATAATTCAACATATTTTTGTCTCTCCATTAAAGCTTCTGAAGCTGATAGTTGACGTTTTTTTTCTTTTGACAAAGTAAGTATGAAAAATATCTACTAAAGAAGCTCCTCAATAAAGACACTTTAGTCTCGAGAGTAGCTGTGAAGAACGATTTATAAATCAAAAATATAAACTTCTATTTAAAACCAGTCCTAGAACAAGTGCGAAAGACGTGTATGCTACGTACGAGGGATTCTGTATTCTCGACTTTTTTTAATTCTCGGGTATCGAGGACGTAACTTTAATTTAATTAAAAAAAAAAATTATATTCATATGTATGATGTACAGTAGCTGTTAGGGATATTATTCGTATTAAAAAAATTGTTTGATTAAATAATTATCAGTAGTTTTGTTAAACGAAATTAAGCATACATTTATAAATTGGTTACAAAAAATAAGTGCATCTATAAAAATTACAAAATACGAACAATTTTAATAATGTGAATAAAAAAAACCAATTGATAATGAAACACATTCGACGAGAATAACTAGTACAAAGTTATTTAAAATTAATTATTAAAATGACAACCCACAAAGTTATTGCTTCAGTTAATACAAATTAGTAATTTAGTATATTAGTAGCTAATATATTTTTATTTTTAGACTATTTAACTTTATTTTTTAACCACTAAATTAATTAATACACCGATTGGTTTCAGAATATACCATTCCCTTTCCGGGAAAAATATCTAAAAAAAACATATATATCATGTTATTTGAAAATAAATCTAGTCCCTGACGTTTTTTATAATATTTTGGTTAAAAACAAAGTTAAATAACTTCAAATTAAATTTTAACCACAAAGTTGATTTCGCTTATATTAAAAATAATTTATTTTAAATTAAATTAAATTAATTTATATATTTAAACCTGCATAAACATTCACTTAATTAAAACATGTATCACTTCAGAGAGATGACGTCATCCGCCTACCTGTTGTGGCCACGTAATTTTGCAGACTCGCATGTAATATCGTAAATTGTTAAATTGTTAATAAAAAAATATATGATAAAAAGTAAAATAATAATGACATTATGTAAATAAAACTAACATTGAATAAATGTGATAATTTTTTTACAGCAGTAGATGATGACATTACTACATTATCCATTAACGTAACGTGGAGTTTACATTTCTCGAAAATTGATATTATTTAATTAAAAAAATATGAATTTTTAGAAAAAGTGAATCTGGGTAAGTGCGACATATAAATCATTGACTTTCAACTGTTCTCAAACATCATCAAATTATGCTGTGACTTTGAAACCATTTCCCAATTTAAGTCTTTAAAAATCGGAACGTAACCTTTTAGGATAGCTGATATTGAAAGAGTTTTATGAAAATTGGACGAGTTGATGCACTTACCCCAAATTTGGGGTAAGAGTTGTATTATTTCTGACAGATTGTTAAAATAATGAAAATATCTTTACTGATCTGCTTAATGGCAATATGAATTTGTTATTTTGGTTCTTAATGACGGGTAAAACGTGATGAGTTCCAAAAAAAAATTTAGTAAAATTGCTTAGACGGAGGAAATGCGACATATCATAGTGGATGTTTATGAAATTAGTTAATTGTTTTAAAAAAATAAAGAAACTATCTACACATCACTAATTGAGAAAGTTTCCATACAAAAATATATGGGGTACCATACAAATTATAATCACTGTTCAAAGGTTTCTGGTGAAACTTTGTGGAATTCGATAATTATTTTGTAAATTGAGTTAAAACACTGTTTTATTCCACTATATTTTGTTTTATTGTGTTCAACGATAGAACGATTGCGGGAACATTTACCCAACGTTATACCGTTTAACACAATAAAAAATATAGTGGAATAAAACCGTGTTTTAACTCAATTTATAATAAAATTATAATCAACTAATTTTTACAACTACTAAATGCGAACTGACAAATGTCTACCGAACGAAAACGGCGGCCAAACAATATCGGTCTGGAACATAATATTCACCCTGTACGTGTTACCAATGTATTTCTTCACTCACTTGTATAAATTATTTCTTATGCACGCTTGTTATATTAAATTAATAATTATGAGATCTCTTTTCGGGGGACAGGGAGGGGTGTATTTTTCTGGTAACCGTGTATCGCCGCTATGTTGCCTGTCAGTGTTAAAAAAAAGCCAACCTGGCGGCGAATGAGTATAACAGATATAGGAGCATTCACTCATAGAACATTACTGGGCAAGTGGTAGGTCACCTATCACTGTACATAATTCGTTTTATATTGAAGTATTTGATGAAAACCTAGAAATTAATGATGTCACGGGGTTGAAATGAGGGCTGATGACTTATGGCTTGTCTATTCCAAGCCTTCAATTTGATTTTGCAACATTTTCGTTGGATAATTTCACTAGTTGGAATCACCTCAAAGTGAGAAACCTTGATAGATAGATGGCCATTTATGACGTTTTTAAGAATCTGTGAGGTCCCAGAGAAAAAAAAAAGAATCAATTCTTGCCGAAATTTTTATTAGGTTGTTCCGAAAATAATGACTGATTTGAATATTTAATTTTGAACGTACTCTGATAGATAAAAATTGTTTTTATTTAATAGTTAAGAATCTGCTATATTTATTTATTGTGTCATGAATTTAGATGGAAAAAGTGGCGGTACACAACGGAGTCCTAGTACCTACAGAGAAGGAACAAACGCAGACTGAATGTAGTAGAAATGAGATCACGCAGGCGTTTATGTGGCAAATCCAATTATAATCCTTTATTAGAAAATAAATTAAACAAGGGAGAATGTAAAGCTGTAAATATGAATTTAAAAGGATCGCTTAAGTGGTTTGGTCATATGGAACGGATGAATGAGGAGAGAACAGTAAGAAAGATATATTGTCGCAAATCACCAGAAATGGGAGACGTCCTCGGGAGACTGGATGGAAGATGAAGAGATCCGTGATTGTGGATAAGGCGAGAATTGTGATCCAGGACAGAAAAGTGTGGCGTTATACCTTCTCTGCCTACCTTCGCGAGGGAACGGCGCGATGGTAAGTCAGTTAGTTAGTTAGTCAGGAATTTTATTAGAATTACTTTATTGAAAAAAAAATTTACCGTAATTTTTTTTGGCAACATATTTAAACAGCATGCAATGTAAATCATGCATTTGGAGAAGGAACCACTTCTGATAGTACGGCGTAAGGAGACGTAAGTTTTGAGTATTCTAAATGTATAAATAAAGTTAGATTTTGTTGGCAGAAATGCGTGGAATCATGAGGTCCTTACTTTGATTAATAAAGTTTATTTACTCTAAAGTTATGTTAAATTAAATTTGAAGGTTTAAGTCAATATTTTCGGAACACCGATACCAATAAATTATTGAAGAATAAGAAACGTTAACCTTGAAAACTGGATTCGAACAGTTTGGTTGGATTGTTTTATTAAGATGTATATTAAAAAAATAAACTGAAAGATCAGCGAAGACTTGGGGCATGAAAAGAAATGGTAAGCCTTAATTAGGTACCGACTCAGAATAATAAATTTATTATTTCAATAAACGGTACCAAAAAAACACAGAAATATTTCAATTTTTCCCTCTCTGATAATATAATATTTATAAGGTAGGTTTTGGTTTTTCTCGTAATAAGCTTTACCTTCCGGGGTACCTTTAAACACGTTATTCCTCAATTTATATTGTTGGCACCGGTTAAAATCATTCACAGAGAAATCCTTCGTCGACCACGGCCACGAGGGTGGCATCCGGCGGCGGTCGCCGAGGCTCTTCAAAATAAAGGTTTCGTAATGAGATAAATTGTGTTTGTACGATCGGTGTTCGATGCCTGCGTCAATTGATACCACGCAGCGGCTATTATCGGTGATAGTTCATTATTTTCCGCTAGTTTAAAATAAACTTTCAAATAAACTCTTCCAAGAATATCAAACAGCTGTTTAAACATCGGTAAATTCAAAAATAATAATAGATTTTTTTATCAATCTCTTCTTATATTAATATATTCTTCTAGCCATAGGCTAAGTTTAAAGGCGAAATTGTTATATATTTAATATATATTGCGCTTCACTATCTATTATTTATGACTTACTGGACAGTGTTTGATGTCATGGATTGTAGTGTTGTTTGTCAGTTAAAATAAGTATCCGTTAAAGTAGCAAAAAATGTGTTTTTGATATCTCCAGGTTGAGATTACTTAAATGTTTGTTTTTTTATATATTCAATAACAGTACGTACATACATATTCAGTTTGAAATGTAGTATATATGGTCTTTATTACGAGTAAGAGAAAACATTCATTAGCGAAATCGTACGAGATGACTGCTGTCCATCTGTCATCCTTTCTTGTCTGTGCTATCTATGGTAAGAGAAATCACTTAGTTAGTCGCAAGTCAAAGCGATGCGAGATGTTATTGTTGGTTATAGTAATATCATTTTTGGTTTTGTTTGAGACCTAATATTTGTCCAAATCTGCTGAGATAATCATTCATTCGATCCCGTCTTTACATAAATGTGCATTATAGGTACTGATAAAATACTATTTTTTGTAAGGAGATCACTTTCTCATTGTGAAGTTGTAAGTATTCAGAACAGACGGCCTGTGATATTTTAAATAATAATTGAATGTATTAATTAGAAAGATATACATATAAAATCAATTTTATCGAAAACCACGATTCGAACCTGGATCTCTTTCCAAACCGGGGAAGATGCATTAGCCAACTATGCTATAGCTCTTTCAAATAATGGAACGATTAAATGTATTAATATCAAAAAGGTGACATATAGGTTCGAAAATTTGTCGCTAAAATATCGTCGCTGTAGCATAGTTGGATAATTTATCTTTGGTTAAATTGGTTTTATATGTATATTTTTTTAATGAATACATTTAATTTATATTTATACTAATTTTGTGTTTATTATTATCTATCCGAGATTCTTATATCATCATCTGGATGTCATATTTGTTTGTTTTGGCAGCTAACAGTGCTACTTGCTACTTAACTTGCTACTGCTATGGGACGCAGCGGCTACCAATGGCCGCGTAGCGGCGATTGCTGGCCACAAATCGGACACATTAGCCGATTGCTTATCTGCTAGTACATGTTTAATAGCCATTCGAACAATGTACACCGAAGAGTGTCGCAAGTCACGCGATTATACTTCGTTAACCTTGGAACTCATGCACTTCTGTGTACACACGCGGTAGTTTTCAGTTATCAATTTATAACAAAACTATTATTTTTATTTTTACAGAGTAATTCTAATTTCACAACCTTAAAAAAGTGTATTATGTGAAATTTATTTTCCCTAACAACCATAAAATGTTTTTATATTTACTTGATGTCATAATAGGATTATCTATCAGGGTGATTGACGACCTGTTGATAATACTTTATAATCTGTACTATTAAAAACTAGGATG
The DNA here is from genome assembly GCA_031772225.1 of Eubasilissa splendida. Taxonomy (NCBI): domain Eukaryota; kingdom Metazoa; phylum Arthropoda; class Insecta; order Trichoptera; family Phryganeidae; genus Eubasilissa; species Eubasilissa splendida. Next base: position 30,505,413 of record CM062854.1, on the reverse strand, counting down.
CCTATTTGAATTGATAACTTTTCTAAATGAATATTTTCTTGTAAAATTATATTTATCTCAACGCAAGAAGTCTAATTTACAATTATACGATATATAGCTGTTATTTTGAAGTATTGACATTTTTGTTATGGCGCGCTACATGAAGGCCATCGCGCAATTATTGTGAAAACCCATTACAAAAATTGTGAAAATATCGCGGCAACATTTCGTAAATTTTGATATATATACGAGGGTGGTTTGGGAAGTAAAGACATGTGTCAATAGTTGCCACCTCCTTTTATTTATATAGTACTACATTTTTTCAGATATTTTAATATAATATTGTTACTGATACGTAATTACATACATCATAAATTTTAGATACATCAATTGTTTCAATTATATCTACTTTTTATACCCATTTGCATTATGTCAGTGGGCTCAACACAGGTTAACGATAGATTATTTATATAGAAAATTAATTGGGTATAACTAATCTGTTATTATATTACGCTTAAGATCATTAATATTTCCACTGCATTTAGTCTACTGTCGCTACTCTTACGCCAGCTCCAGGCTTCACCAGTATTGGTACCAGAATATTTAGTGATGAATTATATAATTAGAATTATAATATTATTTATAAACTAACATATCCTTAAAAATGCATAATCCCAAAAATGTATAATGTAGATTTTTGATAAACTCGTAAATTAAAAATAGAAGAAGTCACATAATATAATTAGAGAAATTAAATAGTAATTTTTAATAAAATTATACAAAAAACAAGTCCAAATTTTGACATTGAGATATTTAAATAATCACGGTTTCTCTGAATTTCTAAATGATCACATTATGTATTTTACGTGTAAATAATATTAAGTCTAAAATTTGATAATTTAATATCGCTAGAAATACTCAGAAGTAAAGCGGGCAGAAAAATATCATAAATAACCTACTTAATTTAACCACCCCTACAATTTAACACCAGTCCTATCCCAAAAATATTTCCAATGATTTTATTCTATTTTTATATTTTATGTAGTCAAGTACTAAAATTACATTGAAATAAAAAATAATTGATCGAATTTTTTAATCAAAAGACAATAAATTCGATGTTTAAATTTAGTTTTTAATCATCCTGATGAAGGAAAAATATTTCTACGAAACTGGTTTGTTTTTCATATAAGTAAATATATATTTAGTTAAATACAAAGTTTATTATATGTATTTTTAAATTAAATATGATATAAATGAAATGTATCCACTATAAAGACATGCAGAAAAAAACAATTTATCGAAAAAATATTTTAGTTGCCACCGGAATTCGAACCAGTTAAACGACGCCGAACGACGACAAATTTTTGAACTTATATGTTGCAGCTATTTTAAATTGATACATTCATTATGCCATTAATGGAAAAGATTCAGGTTTGAATCCCGGTAGAAACTAACATATTTTATCGATAAATTGTTTTTTTTTGTACATTTTTCTAGCTAGTACATTAATTTTGTATTAAAATACTACATAACTATGTTCTAAAAATACAGCAACTTCAAAGTTATAATGCGTTCTTAAAAATTAAATATAATATATCTCTGCGGCAATAAAGTATTTTTTCGATAAATTGATTTTATATGTATATATATTTATAAATAATACATTTAATTTTTATTAATTAAGTATTGTTTATCTCGTTATAGAGTACAATTTAGAAGCGTCACTTAATTTCTGAAGAAAAAATTAAATGCAATGCATTTTCTTCGCAAATTTTTTAAATGTAATATACGAACACCTATCTTGTTTTGTCTCAAAATAATAGCAAAGTGTTTTGAGAGTTCGGAGGTTCTACTAAGACATTGCGGCAGGGGCTGGAGCGGATAGTCTGCAGAGCAACGTCCGGGCGTCCAGGGCGCCGCGGCGTTTCCATGGCGACGCCGCTGTGCGCCGACGCTCCCCCACCCCTCCGCGGGTCCTCGCGATCTCCCGGTTGGGCGACGGGAGGTTCAACTCGACTATGATAATAAAAATATTATTATTACACATATCCGTACCGACATGACATTTAAAAAAGATAACAGGTTACTTTAACATACCCAGAACAAAATTGAAACATTAATAACAAAAGCTATCAGTTCTAATAATACGCTTAACTAACAGTCCCCCATCATTGTAGCTCTCGCATCCATTTTTATTCTGGATCATGTCTTAGAGTCTGCATCTGCTCTATTGTAGTAACTGGCTCTTTGTGCCGAAGGATATCATAGAAACATGTTTCGCTCGTTGTCATTCTTGAGGCCGTGTCAATTGAAAAAAATACGATGAAATAATAATCTCAAAGATTTATTTAAGATACGTCTCCGTACAACATACACATTTTGGTATGAAGATCAACTTAAAGATCAACTTGAGATTGGTAGAAACATTAACAGCTCAAAAAAGTACTCACGACGTACGATCTGATAACAATATTCAACAAAATCACATAATTCAATAAACAATGGTGTTATATTACAATAAAATCATTTGACGTTTGATATACTTCAGGCGTAAAGTAAGACGGATAACTTCTAAGACATGGTGTGTACACAAGGACTACGGAAGCCTAGTCTTACCTCAAAAAAATCACATGTAAATCTCAGATAAAAATTTCTTAAAAATTTAATTCGTGGACACGGCCATTAGGATAAATTTATTATTTCACATTTCTTCCAAAATGTCATCCAACTAATTTTCCAATCATAATATTGTAATATGATTCTCCTTCAGTTTCACATTTTGAAAATTTACATTCTTTCTTTGTGTTTTTATTATTTGGTTCCAGCAATTACACTTATATAGTGAAATATACGTTGTTATAACTATTTAACTTAATTTTAGAATTATTATAAATAAATAATTTACATATAATTGATTATTAATATAAATAGTTATACATATCAAAGAAACATATATAAATTCATTGTTTCTACTCAATATTACATTTTAATTGTTATTGCAATATTGTATGCATATATTTGGCATACACGAAGGCAAGTGAAAAAATATTTAAATTTTATTTCGTTTTCTAAAATTAATTTACATAGACTTTACGGAAGCCGAGCTCGTCGTGCATGATTTGATGGGCGGTACCATGACTGATGTTCAAAGACGACGCTATCTCACCGATAGTAACTCGCCTATTCGCTAGAACCATCTCTCGAACTTGCTGAATCTTGTCGTCCGTGGTGGAGGTTGACGGGCGTCCTGCATCACACTCGTCCGGCCATTTTTAAACTTCTCGATCGACAAAAAAACACTTTTACCTGATTATATATTATTATTATTATGATTCGTCCCTTTCACACCCACCGACCAGAGACATTGGATCACTGCTCATTGTTTCTTCTTGGAACATGTTTACACCGTAATACGTGGATGGTAAATGACGCGATAGGGATCAAATTGTGTACTTGAATGGCCCTCGTAAATCATAACTTTAATGAAAACATGTATACCTATTAGAATTACACGATTAATTAAAATAGAGTTATTACATTGTAATAATTACATAAGTAGTAAGAAATTTTATTTATTTTTATGGAATTAAAAAGTGAACGTTCGCTTTAAAACTAAAATGAGTTTCATGCTTCAGACGCATGTATCATATCATATCTGTAAAAAATATATTTTCTGGTTATAAATTTTTCATAAATTCAAATAAATAAATAAAATTAATTCTGAGAATCGCACTCTGTTCTCCAGCGTGACAGGACGCGATAATAACATATCTCAATCAATTTAGCTTGTTACAAAGTTTACTAGTTAATTATTTTCCAAATTAAATTCAATTTTAGAATTTAAACAATGTTTGACAATTTGACACCACAGTCTAAAGGGGGATGGTAAAATGCTCGCTAAGCATGTGAGAGATAGCCGGCTCCAATATATTATTTTTTAATCAAAATGATTTTTGAAGCGCATGATATCGATTGCGGTACCGGTAAAGGTGAAAATAAAACACAAGGTAAAAGCGACAAATTTTATCGAGATACCTCCCTATACACTGAATAAACATATTTCACAAGAAAAATTTAATTCTTAATTAATATGAACAGTTCGAAATTTTTGAGTTCACGCCAAAATGCCTATTTTGACGTGAATTCAGCATTGACGTCAGAGTCGTTCAATGTCAACTCCCGCTACCGATATCAGAGTATATTTACGAAATTCAAAGTGATCTGGACCGATTTTACGCCATTATTATCCATAAACGTTTATTATAAATATGCTGGGAAATTTGTCTTAATTTAGTTTTACATTTTTACAATAAAACCAAAATCGACTATTATTTCCACAATCTACTAACAAACTTTTCAAATTTAAATTATTTTAGCCCGTCAGTTGTTATGTCCGGGTGACCAAAACATGATAAGAAGGAATTCAGAAGGGGAATGAAAGCCAGAAGACCTATTGAGGTCATATTCCAGCATTCGAGGGCATCGCGTGCTTATTAGGTTTCCAGTGGTAATTTTAAGGGTGTCACCCCCTTCTAATAGCTACTTTTATTAATCAGACTATGCTGTAATTTAACACGACAATTAATTAAATTAATGTAATTATCCCAATCTTCACAATTCGTCGTTTTGCGAGAACAGTGAATTGCGACCTTCCGTTTAAACAGGACCGTTTTATAAACAATAGCTACCATATCGGACCTGCTTATTCGCCGCGGGGTTGGCATTTTTTACTTACCAACCAGACGTTATCAAAAGCTCAAATATATACCTAGGTATCCACACAGCTGAAGTTGCGACAGTGCGGGGGGTATCTTTTAGAGATAACTGGAAGCTACTTTGGGGACTTTATATACTTCTACTTTGTCTGTAGAGTTCAGTTCTGTTCTAGGGCCGATACTGTGAAACATCATGCTTGATGCCTTGCTCCCGCTACCGTAATCGGGGTGCTGCATATCAATTGCCTACGCGGATGTTACATAGCGCATCATCCGCGTGACTGGTAGGAGTTGACACCTTACAGATAGATGTAACAGGTCAATAGAATTAATTATTAATTGGTATGATAGAAATAAACTGACTCTCGCTCTGCACAAAGCTGTTGCCACGATGCTTGAGGGCAAGCTGAATACAGAAAGGAACTCGATAACAAGAATGAGTGATGCTCGAATGAAATTCGATAGAGAAGTGAGATAGTTGGGTGTGATCATGGATGTATCGGGTTCCTTTCTGGCCCATGTCTAGGCTATATCGGAAAAGGCGCAAGGATGTTTTTTTAATTATTCTACATGTTTCGATACCTATAGTATCTTCTTCAGAAAACAATGTATACTGAAATTAAAAATACAAGAATAGATAAAAAAACAAAACTATTAAATGGTGACCAAGTAAGAATTAATTTGAAAACAAATTTAAAAGGTGACTATTTACAAAGAAGATATTTATAATATTAGGCTTGCTATTAACACTTAAATCCTTAGTATTTGTATGTAAAATTTCTAAAGCCTTATTAATATCGAAGGAATGGTTTGTTTCCAAAAGGTGATCGGAAAATGCTGAATACTCATTGTTATTTAGGCATCTCAAATGTTCCTTAATTCTAATATCAAAATTTCGGAAAGTTTTTCCTGTACAAAAATGATTGCATTCATTATTTTTTTATTAAAGAATATATCAAAGAGACAGTGGGTCCTCTGCAACGAGCCTCATATACAAGGCCACGTACGTAGCGCAAGTTACGTACGCTGCCGAGGTGTTAAGGACAGCGGTTGTTTTTTCTGCTCGAAACAGAAGACAAAATACCCCAGCTCTGTCTGATGCTGCCCTTTTAGTATCTGCTGGGGTACTTCCTGCAATTTTTTTAATACTAGAGGTGAGTGCCTGCCACTTTGAGTCACTGTGGACGTACCTTCAGATCTTCAGATACTGAAAAGAGGGTTTTGTGCTTACGTATGAAAAGACCGTTGCACGGTGCAGATGGTCTCGGATCACGGGGAATTTAGAAACAAATTGTTTGATTTAAAACTTGCCCAGCACCCGTGATGTTCTTGTATCCACTTGAGACAGACGCTGGATGAATTCGAGAGAATATATGCTTGAAGGGTTGAAAGGAGTAGGCCGCGGCTTCGTTAGAAACTGCGACCTATTAAAGCATGGTAGGAACATGAATCTATTTCGAGACTTTATTAGGGTATGGGTGTTAGGTGGGAAATCCTGAGAAGACAAGGTGAGGCGGGAATCCGATTAGTTTTTTATTTGAACTTCCCTATGTATTGTGACATGGTTGATGTCTGTTCGAGCTGCGAGTCAACCTCTATATTAGCTTGTCCCCCGTAAGGGAGTATCTTCGTCTAAGTCTGTCCCTCTGCACCCCGGCGCTCTTGAATTGTGTCAAGAATAAGACCAGTACTCCTCTCATGGGTTAAAGTTTAGTTTTGACCGGACATACCACAGGACAGGAATTCACCCTACCACTCACCTAACTTGCCCCTACCATCATCTCCTCCATGAAAATATAAAATACTCTCTATGAAGATTCCAGTGCTCCACTGGGAGAGCAAAACGATAAAAATGGTAAATAATAAAATGAACATAGAACAAGGTGTTAACCGATCTTCGCACTCACAAGTGCCACCAAGCAGACGAACGCGCGCATTTACAGTCACTAACTTCTCCAGCCTCTACGACACATTCCGAGTTGACAGCATTATCAAATATGCCTTAAACACAGTCGTGTAGCAATTTGTAACGTTTCTGATATATTTTGTTTATAAATTAATTAATTCAAAGTTTGTGTTGAATAGTAAGTTAGAATAAATATATAGATAGTAGAATAATAATAATGTTTATATGAGGGGGCGGAGAAATAAGGGAAGCATGAAGGGTTGAAGGAATTCGGGAGAGGGAGAAGAATGGGAATAGGGGCTTTTTTGTTGTTGTAAAAAGCTGGAAGGATGGGGGGGGGACTCACCTTATCCCGGGACCAAGTACAAAACGAAAAAGAGAAGAAATTCAAATTGGTTATTAGCAATTAAGATTCAAAATTTATAGACCCTCCAGCGTCCCTTAAGTGCTGTCTTTATTCATAAAAAATCATATTACATAAATCCATAAAAAACATAGTATTACATACAGATGGAAAATTAAGGTGCAGTTCAAGGCAGATACTCAGGGATTCATTCATCAAAAACACTCCCAAAATAGGGATAGTGGACGAGACACAAAATGTATTGAGTCACACTTGCACGGACAAACTAACGGAGTTGCAAAAACACGAGGCATGGAGAGTGAGTCCCACCCACGCAGGTCGGTCTGGCTACCCACCTAACAAGCTCCAACCAGTCACCCATAGCCGAATAAATTCCTTATATAGAAAAATATTCATTCCATTACGAACAGAACGCTTCTAACGGGATCTTCCGGCTCTAGGACACATACAACGCTATTCAGCACGAAGTATACCTGGACATATACGCTTTGGTAGTAGCGCGAATTGTCAAACATGCACGATGTATAGCACTCAAAAACGCTTGGCGTCAAATCAACGCACCCAATATTAAAACAATATTTGTACAGTTCAAAGGTTCAACATTAACTGATACAAAAACCATAGAGAAAATACCACAGAAAAGTCGCGTTATGGTATAGATAGAGGGGGCAGTGAATAGGTATTGGATAGGAATTATATCTACGTCGCGTTTAAATAGCGCACACGGCGACCGTTGGATAGTTATAAAGATCGAACAAATTTTTAATTAATAATAATAATAATTAATTAATTAATCAATAAAGATAATTTTTCACCTCAGGGGCGCTTTACATATAAACTGTTTATATTTCTACACTATCTTTATATTTATAATTAAAAAATGTTATTTGAACTTATGGAAATATTTTTTGTGGCTGAAATAGAGGCCGACCTGAGAGTTTGACGTCTACTATTCAAATTGTCTGGGATACAAACCTCTTGAAAATACAGAGACGCCATGTTATTCGTCGCCTTGTACATCAATCGGCACAATTTAAATTCAACTCTGAAATAGAGCCAATATAGCTCGTGCAAAAGGGATGTTATACGAGAGAATATATAAATTTTATACATTATCCGTGCTGTCGCATTAAGAATCTATCCAGTTGAAACATTTGTAGGCCAGAATAAATGCTGTTATAATAGTCCACACGTGACACCACAATGAGTGGACTGCTTGCCTCAGGGGAAGATGTATCTGAATACTTTTAATCTGTCTCAGTTGATAAAATGATGGACTAAAAGTTATTTTGATATGTGTATTCATCTAAAGATCTGAATCAATGTGCACGCCCATCAACTTATCGGTTCCTGAATTAAGCGTTGCCTAGTAGAAGCTATTCACGATCGCCTAATTACATATATTGGATTGATAAAAACATACAGCAAAGCATTTTTATATATTTAATTAATATCACCCTTGCATAGAATATATATGTTTTGGTTTGTATGAATGTGGGTGAACCGAAAATTGTGTGTCAGGACAGAAGAACGTGGGGCTCTATCCTCTCTGTCTACCCGTGATGGTAAGTTAGTTAGTTGGTTAGTTGACTAGTTGGCTAGTTGGCTAGTTGGCTAGTTGGCTAGTTGGCTAGTTGGCTAGTTGTCGAATTCCCCGCGAAGAACGTGACCATGAAGCATCTTCAACATAATCGTGAACCAATTAGTATATTTTTTTATTAAACCTTGTGATTCAACTGTTAGTACAGTTTCATTATACTGATGCGTTACCTTTTCCGAATACTCAATTTAACATAGATTGTTTAAATAAACGTTGATGGATTGGACTGGAGGCAATTCATTATTATACCCCCTCACACCTCACAGTGGTAACCTTTTAATACACATATAACTTCCATCCGCGATTTTACAAATCAATAAGCCTCACCAAACAATATAGTAGCAAACGATTTCGTAGACCGACAGTTTTGACATTTTATATACAATATACGCAAACGTCAACAGATATTTGAGAATTGAATTGGGTAAAAGATATTCTTCCTTGACAGAAACCCATTTCATAAGCGTGACACCTTACCAGGATAATATTACATTAATTTCTGACAGTAATTAATACCAACTTATGGTGAAGATACTATACAGGCAATCGCTTACACAGAAATCAAATACTCGTGTGATATCAACGCTTCGGAAAATGATTCGTATCCATGATTACATAGACCAACTTTATTGTTTGGCGAGCTGGCAGTTTGGTTTTCAACCCAGAAATCAGCATATTGCAATTCTGTCAGTTTCATAGTAATAGCTCTGTTAATTAAAATATAAAATCAATGTATAATATGTATACAGATTACGAACGAGTGGCAGTTACCGCAATATAAAAGTTACCCAAAAAAAAACAGATTTTTTACTCTAGACCGTCCCAATAGATTTCTATCTATTAGGGATTCTGTATTCTCAACTTTCTTCAATTCCCGGGAATCGAAGCTAAGAATTTTATAAAATTAAATAATATATTCATTTTGATAAATATTCACATGTATAATGTATTGTAGCTATTAGGGATATTATCCGTATTAAATCGAATAAAAATTGTTTGATAAAATAATTATTAGAAGTTTTCAAATGAAATTAAGCTTACATTTAGTTTAACTTTTTTATACATATTTTAAATTCTCTTTTTATTCCTGTCGATGATTTAAATAACACCACAACAGCACGAAAACAAAAACTGGCTACTTTGACACAGACTTCAGTCTAGTAAAGTAGCCAGGACAACGCTGTATATATCACAGGTGAAGTCTACTCCATCTCACACAATAAACCATGAGTATTATGTCTTATGTTTATTATGTATAATATATTTACCTCTGTTAGAACAAAAATATGTATGTCATCTAATAAATTAATAAATAAAAATTTATAAATTGATTACAAAAAATAAATACATAACCAATTTTTTTTTTAAATATAAAAAAACACATTGGAAGATAATTACGTATGTATTTGATCAAAATCAATGACAAACTGAAGTCCCCTAATAACCTTATTCAAATACTTTAATCTCATTTAAATTTTGTGTCTTTAAAACATTACTCGATTTTATCTTAAATATTTACATCACATTTTACAAGAAAACATAATCCTGTTTGAATAAACCGATAAAACTATTCCCTTCAGAATCTTTATAGTTGGCCACATACAAGAATTGGCACACGTGCACCGCTCGCCGCTCGTTGCAATAGTCAGCAAACTAAAATATTTTTTTCGATAAATATATCTCTTTCAAGTTGATTCAATTAATGTATGCAACTTAACTTGTTTAAAACGAATAGTGTCATGAAAAATAAGAGACTCGAGTCTCTGGTTATTTTTTTTTAATTTCCGGGACTCGAAACAGCAAAAAATCATGTGATGTCCGGGAATTGATTCTGCCCATCCCTACTACCTATCCAAATCACTGCGAACTGCTTTGAAAGGGAAAACTTTCTGAAATAATGCAGAAGTTCGTGATCATTATTACCCACTCATAAAAATATATATAATTCTCCATGAAAAAAAATCATAAATTCCATCTAAATGGTAGAACTGAAATGAATACAAAATATGTATAAATCAATTAAGTATGCATAAACAATATTATATTTTTACAAATTATAGAAAATACTATTTTGTTCCCTCCAATAGCAATGTTGTATTCCACAGCAAGTTCACTCGATTAAATATTTTTTTTATTGTGGGAATTATACTTAAAATTATTCTCCATGAGACTATTAAGAGCACGCGTCGTAATCCGTTCCTCTTCCGCTCATGATACTCAATCACGTATTTTTTGATTTTGAGGGATAAATAAACTCAAAAGGGGCCTCGAGTGAGAATTGGGTGATTATTCGAAAACGATGATTTTTGACGTAAAAGTCGTTCACAATAATGGTTGTGTTTGCTGGAGCATTGTGCTGATGCGACATCTAGCTTTTGTTTGAAAATAATTTAAGCCGGACACGCCTTGGTTTTTTAATTACCTCCAGGTAGAATGTTGCATCAACGGTGTATGAATGGTATGAATAAATGAAGTATAAATAAAAAAAGGAATCAAGTTATTATACCAAATTAACGTATGTATAACCTAAATGACAATTACATTCGAGAAACTGAAAAATATAATTTAATATGTTCTTTGCTCTGAAAAGTTTTCACATCGACATGGCCTTAATGATCTGCACATATAAAATAATTACCGGTACTATTTATTATTTGTAATGCTAAATCAACATTTACATAATTCCCTGATGTCGTACTGTATCGAACGTAATGTGATTCAGCAGTTGCGTAAATTTAATTAAGTAATTCTTCCTCCTTCCAGTGAGACAGTGTTCGGATCTAATTCAGATGATAGCGTTCACCTCCAGATTGAGGGTGTTCACTCGAGCTGTTTACACAGACAGCCCAGACATTGTTTTGGTCGAGATGCTGCATGGATGATAAGGTACTTTCATCTTAAATGCTTCCCCGAGAGGAGACGACAGAAGATAAATCCAATCCCTTCTCAAATTGCTTTGTCCCAGTTTTGAATCTAACCAAATTGCAAAATTGTTAATTCAAATACATTATTCATTTTGATTAATCATTGATTTTTTCTATATATATAAAGTTATTTTAATATTAGCGAAAAGAGTATTTCAGCTTTTATTGACACAATCTCATATAGTAGGATTGTCATTATGCTTATTTGCAAAAGCAGAGTCTCGTATGGAATGCGGAAACTATGTGACTGTTAGCTTATTTGGTTTAAACTGAATGGAAGAATTCTAATATAAAGGATTAGAATAGTAATGGAATAAAAAGTGTGTGACATACATGGTGGATCAGTCTCCTGCTATATGGTGCGATCCTTGCTATGTGGATATGCAAATGAAGAATTTAACATCCTCGCAGTGTCTCCTGTACATCAGATAGCGGTGAAATATACGGGCTATTATAAGTTTGTCGGTGGGAATATGTTTGTGTTTACCACGAATATTAGCCCCAGCGAGGTTATTTGTCTTCGGTTATCTTGAAGAGAATTTCTTGTTCACCACCTCTTATTTTATTGCTTTTGAGTGGAGAACGATCAATAAATAGTGTAGTTGTAAAATGTCGATTTAACATCGCAGTCTAGCCATATTTCACTTAATATTGAATAGATTTCATCTGTTTTTGTCGGTAAAGATGTTCGTAAATCTTTGAGCTTTGTACGGACACCACGGATATTTATTACATACTTAAGTTTATTGGATAATTATTTTATTATTTTTGTTATCATCGTTTCGTTCATTTAATTCTTGTTATTATTAATTATTTTTCTTTTTTGAAGTCCGAGTCATCTTTTATAAATTGAGAATTTCGTATTTGTAGCGGAGTGGTTTATTAGAATTGTAAAGTTAAGCTTTATTTGCATTTTTATAGCAGTTTATGCTTTCCGCAATTGGCTAGTACTTTATTCGCGATAATGTTGGGCATACCATTGTTTCTTTTTAGTTCTTTAATTTATGGTTGAATCCATAATATTTTAAACGTTTTAATAGAATTTAATTAATTTTAAACGGCGTTTACATATAATATGGTCCTAATTTTTGTGGTTTTGGTTTGGTGTTTTTTCTTTGATAATTTTTACTTTTCCCGCTTAACCAATTTATGGTAATTTATTTATAGTGCTTTTTTTTACTGTTATTGTGACTATTATTTTGTTCGATTGTAACTATGATTGATAACAAATTAACGTAATTCTTCGAGCAATGACCGGTACACTAGAAAGAAAGTCTTCTTTAAATCTTAGTTACCAATCATCTTTAAATCTTTGTTACCAATCATCGATACAATCACGTAACGGTTTACCATCACTGTTTATTTATGTCAAGAACTTTAGTATCAGTCTGTATTGCCAGTTGACTTATTAGTGCCATGTATATGCTAACTTATTGCGATAATTAAATTTTGCTGATCTTTGTTGAATCGTAGTGATCGGGCATTTATATTGTTTTATATTTTATTATTTGTTAATATGTAAATATAATAATTGATTGAGTGGCTGTTTTGTGAAATTTGAACTGTATTTCAGTCACTTGAATTGCAAAAAAACTACGATACGTATATTATATTAACGGCGGCTCGCCGAGTTATTGAATTTTGTTTCAAAGAATTATTAAAAAAGATTAATGACTATTTTGAACAAGGATGATATGAGACAGTTATAGGAGAAGAAAAAAACGGCGTAATGGCAAATTAGTTAGTTAGATCTAATTATTAAATACTAATTTAATGTATTAATTATAAATATATTCATATACAATCATTTTTGTCGAAAAATATTGTTTTTGCGTTACCGGGATTCGAACCTGGTTCTCTATTTCCATTCCGGGGAAGTACACTACCAATTGTGTTATAGCGCCAGTATTTTTCATGACAAATTTTCGAACCTATGTGTTACATTTTTTCAAATTAATACATTTGTCGTTCCATTATTTGAAAGCCATCTATATTGATTTTACGGAATCTCTAATACCTTTGAGTAAACCGACTGCAGACGCCAGAATTATCAATTCATTTTCATTAAATTTTGGACACATTGATAGAACTTATATTATTAAGGAGAACGCATTCTTATTGTGAAGTTGTAATTATTCAGAACATAGGTCTGTGTTCTGAATAATTACAACTTGACAATAATTATGTGTTCTCCTTAATAGATCTATTTATGGTAGAGTATATTGGTTTAAGACTAAGTCTTCCGTGGACGTCCCCTTTTTCTGGTGCCATCAACATTTGCGTCATATATGTATCTTTCTTACCATTCTCTCCTCATATGACTAAATCACCTAAGCGATCATATTTCAATCTTATTCACTATGCCAAGATCTGCTTAACATTCTCTCAATTATTGACGAGCTTGTATGAGAAGATATATGAATGAGGATGTAATTGAGGCGTGAATTGTGTATCGGAAACGGAAGAGTGTGGCACTTTATCCTCTCTGCCTACGCCCGCAGGAAACGGCGTGATGGTAAGTTAGTTAATATAAATTAAATATATCAATTAGAAATACATATAGAAAAATTCAATTTATGAAAAAATATTTTTGTTAGTACCGGGATTCGAACCTGGATCTTTCCCTATCTATACATCATAACAATAGGTGAGTTGACGAAAATTTTTCAAACTTATATGCTGCAGTTCTTTCAAATTGATAAATCTTTTATTCCATTTTTAAAAGTTATCACCTTTTAATTGTGACAAATATCAAATACCTTTGGGTGTTATACGCCAGAAACTAAATCAACTCCTTTTTTAAAATTTTGATAAACTTAGATACAACTAATATTATATATTAATCAATATATTAGTTTGAAAGATATCCTTCTAATTTATTTAATTTGTGTTTTTAAAATTGGAAAAATTAACTTTGTGGTTAAAATTCATTATTTTTATTTTTAACTTTGTTTTATTAACCACTTATTGAGTAAAATTACATCTCTCGGTTTCGAAAAATATCATTTTCTTCTTCAGGATGTCAATAACTAATAAAAACATATATTATTGTTCCTATAACAGAAACTATTTAAAAAAAATAATTATTATTTAAAAATAAATTTAGTACCTAACTCAAATTGTATCTTGATGATGCAGAATTACTTTGATTGGGTTTTCAGAATTCGCTAATGATTTGATAGAAAATGATCATGGTTTAAATAAAAAATTGGGATTGTCAATTTTGCATGTAAATGGCCATAAATTAAATAATTTGCGATCATTGAAGATAACAAAGCGTGTAAAACTAATTTAATAAAATTTAACAAGTCCGATTCAAATTTATTTCCTAAAAATTATTCTAGTAATTCTGTATCATCAAGTAACAATTTGAGTTACGTACTAAATTTATTTTTTAAATAATTATTGTTTTTTAAAAATAGATTCTGTTAAAGGAACAACAATGTTTTTTATTAATTATTGATATCCTGAAGAAAAAAATGATATTTTTCGAAACCGGTAGATGTATTTTTACTAAAGTTAAAAATAAAAATAACATTTAATTTATTAAGGAGAACACATTTTTATTGGTCTGTGATGTTTTAAATACCACTTTAATGTATTAATTATAAATATAACACATAAAATCAATTTTGTCGAAAAATATTGTTTTTGCGCTACCGGGACTCGAACCTGGATCTCTATTTCCAATCCAATAATTCAATTTGTATTAAAATACCACAGAACTTTGTTCTGAAAAAACTGCAACATCACAATAATAATGTGTTCTGCTTGATTATTATAAATTAGTTAGTTGATAATAGATATCCTTTGTAATGCCGAGTATATCAACTACAATAGTGTATTAAAATGGTTTTCGAAACCTACTTATTATCAGAAAATGAAATCATCATATGTATTTATTTAATATTCAACAGATAATACCGTTACTGGAAATTATTAACATCTATAAGTCATCATTCATACATTTATTCATAGCTTCGGGCCAAGATATCCGAAGGGTGAGTACATGGTGGATACATCCATCACCTCATTTTACAACTTCAGTATAATCAGGTGTCGGAATCCGTAGCCTCAACGGAGATCAGTATTCTCACTGAATTAGGGATTGAAATGGTTTGAGGTCATAAATCAGAAACAGGTGGTTTTTATCAGTTCCTACCCAATAAATCTTTCATATTCAAGTTTTGGTTACAATTGAGTAACTTGTTGGTGCAGTGGTCAAGACGTCGGCCTGGTGATCTAGCGGTCGAGGGTTCGACACGTATTCCGTGTACGCATTTCGATTTAAAAAAAAAAAAATGGTGAACCTTAGTCAGGATGAATATTTATCGTGCTACTCCTGCTTAATAATGTTCATAAATTGAGTTAAATCATTTTTTTTTTAACCGGCGGATAGTCGAATAACGGTCTTTTGGGTGACAACCGGCCATGAATATTTATTAAACTTTACAATACCGTGATAGAAAACATCCGTCCGCATGAGAACATAGTTTTTTAGCGTTTTAAATGAAAAAAATACTTTTACTAGTGGCTTATACGAGGGGGTGGTGAAACGAGATGTAGGAAAGGTGATAGGAATTCGGTATAGGGACAGAAAAATAAGGACTCAATGACCAACCGGGAAGAACACGACTTACCTGGATTTTCTTGCTGTATTCATAACTCTCCTAAACTTCAAGATACTTCTTCGATGATTAACACCAGGCACTGCGATACACAATAGCCGTTTAGGTACGCACTGCGAGATAACTGAAATACAATAGCACTAATAACTTTAAGTCACACATACAAAAAAATCGTGCTCTGAGGTAATGGTAAAAAGAGATGGGGGGATATATATGAATAGTTAACTTAATGGAGCATCCACACGCGCACGGTGTCCTGTCATAAATTTTTAGATCCTTTCAAGTTTTGGACATAAGACAACTTTAAAACAGAGCAATCCATAAATTTTTTTTTAAAAACTTTACTTCACCTCCAGGTTCCGAATCAAAGGAAACTAGAAGCAAAACCTTCGTAAATTTTTTAGTGTCAAAAATGAATACAAAATTTGGGCAACGATCTTTCTTATTTTGTGCACCACGAATCTACAATAAATTGCTACTAGATCTCAAAGAGATAAAAGCGATTAAAGAATTTAAACCGAAAATAACAAAGTGGTTGGTTGATGTGGGTAGAAAACAAAATGAAAGTATTTTGTCATTTGTGTTAGTTTCCTACACATTTTTGTCTCCAACCTTATTATAGATAAAAGTCATTTTGTATAACTTCTCTAAGATTTTACTTTAATTATATATAAATTTAAAAAACTCTACAGGTATTTGATTTGGAACAGACCTATCTAGTAAAGTAATTACCATTATTTAAAATGTGTTTTTTTATGACAAAAAATAAATATCGAATAACTAGCTTATATGCCTTTAAAATAATTAATGTAGTACATTTACTCTAAATATTGAACATTAAAAGTGAAGAAAGGATAAATATAATTCGAAGCATTAATTATGTATTGTGCAATACATTTCTTCTTATCTCTTCATTTTATTAGTATATCATTATGAGGGAAAGTCAAAAATTATCTACATTTTTCATTCTACAATTTATTTACACAGACTTTACGCCAATTTTTTTTTACTGTTTTCGAGGTAAGTTTATAGAACTCCATAATAACACATGTACAAATAAAACGCAGGGTTGAGAGATTGAAAATATTGATAATGTTCTTGTAAGGCGAAATGCGTCTCAAGTAAATTAAACGAGTAGAATCAAAAAACTAGTGTTTTATTTTCAAATATGTGACTTTACGCCAAGCTCGTTGTGAATGATTTGATGGGCAGAACCATGACTGATGTTCAAAGAAGTCGCTACCTCACCGACGGTAACTTGCCTATCCGCTTCCTCTTCATGTATCACACTCGTCCGGCCACTTTTAAACTTTTCGATCCCCAAAAACATTGTCTAAGATGAATTTCATCCCTTTTCACACCCTCCGGTCAGAGCATCCCTGCTCGCTGTTTCTCCTCGGTGCAAACTGCTAGCAGACCGAACATGTTTACACTGTAATGGCTGAAAGGCACGAACCTTCTAAACACGCATGCGCAGAAGGCAGTAAAACAACCTTTAAGGTGTGTTATGCCGATAGTGTTGATCATTTTTGACTCGCCCTCATATATAAATGATTTTTTTCTAACGCTGTTCTCGTGACAAAACTAACTAGGGTATTTGCTGAATAAACATAAACGTAACTAAGTAGTTTATCAAAACTTAACATAATTGTATAATCTATATCTCATTTGCCAGGCGACGGAGCCGGGTTATCCGCAGTGCACACCAATATACAAGGTCTCGGACGAGCTGGAAAGTGCAACCGTCAGAAGCGGTGTCCGTAGCTTCGGAGGACGATTGGCTTGTTATTCCTAAACTATTCTTCTTCTTCTTTGACCCTATTCGTTCAACGGACGTTGGCTATCATCAGTCTGTTTACTGCCAAGCCATTGTCTCAGCTTCTTGAACCACGATGTTCTGATGCAAGGAAAAATAGACACATGGAAAATGATCAGTTATTAAACTGAGATATTAAATATTTTGCACTTAACCTAGTGTGGTGTTTCCTGGATATTATCTGCCGGCAGTGGTGCTCGGCTAGAGAATCAACTTCACGTCTTTTTTTTATGACCGTCTTGTTTCCCGTGAGGGAGTGTTTAGAGTACTCCTATAGATGCCTCTCTGTTATTATTGTTTGTATTATTATTCCGTGCATTATATATTTTACACAATAAAGATTTTTATATGGGGTCATAGGTGTAATGAGGAATGTTTTGGTTGCCGGCCGTGCGTCGTTGCTTGGACACTTATGATTAGCCATGATGTTCTCCTTCTTCCAGGGCACCGACTTACAGAAATCTTTCCCTGCATTATGAGGTGCACGATCTCGTAATTCTCCGGATGTCTCATTAAGTGTCCAAGATATTGAAGTTTTTGGTTTTCCATTCATCTGAACCACAACATTTTGATTCGTAACTCTATTAAGCATTATTCTGTAGATCCATATCTTAAATACTTCAAGTCGCTTTATAATTTTTTCTTTAAGTATCCATGCTTCCATTCCATAAAATAAAATCTAGAACACACAGCATCTGACTATTCTCATTCATAATCTAAGGTTGAGAATGACTGCAGAACTAATTTTTCATGCGGATAAAGGTTACATGAGCTTTCAATACTTTGTATCTTTTACAATTTATTTCCAGCAATATTAAGACTTTCATTCTCTGCTGCGTTATGTTTGAACTTTAAACTGTGTTAATCTGTAATTATTTATACTTAATTTACAACCTACCCGTGAGCTTATTTTGCACAACAGAAGACCGCAATAAACTACAAGGCAAGACCCGAGGTATGATTTATTATTGTATCACATCTCCGATATTATTTTCACCTCAAATCTCTTCAAATATTTTGTATTTTAATTTATAATAATTAATACTTGTAAGAATGTTGCAATAATAAAAATTATTTTACAATGATATAGAAATTAACAATAATAATACATTTGTAGCTTAAAAATAAGTATTAATGTAGCATGCCCGTCTACAGGATACAGCTTGAGTTTTATCTTTAAATTATGAAAAAAAATTCGTAAAGAGGTATCTCATCCATGGTTATTACAAATTAAATACTTTATTACTTTTAACAATCTGTAGGGGTTGAGGTTGTAGAATATTATTGACTGAGATTGTATCAAAAGTATTGTGGATGGTGAGACTAAAGCTCCTAACTGAAAGGACGGTCTGCGGAAAAGTGGTCGGCTAGCTCCTGGTGCTCGTCCGTCGCGATGTATTGGTATCTGCTCATTGGTCAGTTTGATTAAGGCTTTATATGGCTGTCAGATACTTTCTTACACGGCCAATGTGGGACGCATGCAGGATCACTACGGATCTTTCAGACATACTGAATTTCAATGTTTATAATTTTAATATTCATATAAAATATTCGGTGCAATACTTAGAAAATCTAAATTTCTGTGTATATCGCCAACGTCACACTCCATTTTCTTAGAGAGCTTCGAAAATTCTCCCGAGGATCCTTCTTTCAAATACATCTAGTGTTACTTCATCTTTCTTTGTTAAGGTCCAGGTTCACTCAGGGAAGCTGTGGTTTTATCAAAAGTTTTGTACAGCACTTTATTTGTTTTTCCAAGCTTTTGCGGGCTGAAGAAGTAACAAATGTACGAATTTTTGTTGTTCTGTTTACGTCCGTTAACAGGAATCTGAGATATATCAATTTAATAACTCAAAGGAGTAATTTCTGGCAGCAAGAACTGGCATACTATCCACTACTGAAAATGACAGTAATACACACTTTTTACTGTGTTATTTAAAAAAGATTAAAAAAATGAATTATTAATATGTACAAAAAAATCTATCAATCTAAAACATATTTGGTTACCACCGAGGTATGAATCCAGAACTTTTTTTTATGTAGTCTTTAAATGTATTCTCCATTCTTAAAAGCAATCAACTTTATATTATTATTCAGAACATTCCGTAAAAAAAGATAGATAGCTCTTTCAAATAATGGAACGATTAAATGTATTAATATCAAAAAGGTAACATATAGGTACGAAAATTTGTCGCTGAAAGTATCGTCGCTGTAGCATAGTTGAATAATGCACCTTCCTCGGTTTGTAAAGAGATCCAAGTTCGAATCCCGGTGGCGCAACAACAATATTTTTCGATAAAATTAATTTTATATGTATATCTTTCTAATTAATATATTTAATTCATATTGTGACGTCGTATATTCGCATCCACCGACCTGCTCAGAGTATTGCATGAAGTGCGTGAGTCTGGTTCACAGAATTCACTATATCGCTTGCCACTGACGTTAGCCAGTGTTCTTAGGGAATAGTTCAATTTTATAATCACAAAATTTAATTAATAGACAAGAAAACATATGAATATTTAAGTAGAAAGCAATAAAAATCCATCACTAGAATGTGATAGATGAAAAGATTAAATTGACATTTTTTGCCCCAATCAAAATAATAAAATTTTACTACCTTTTGAATAACTAAGTCAACAAATTATTGTACAATTAATATTGTGATAAAAACACTTGATTCTTCAATTGTGAAAATCTTCACCTAGAAAATAATATTATACAAATTTATCACCTGACCAGTTTGTCAGGTTAAATGTAGCAAAAAATCATATCATATAAATTGGTTGAACACGAGCAGAAAGTTATTAACTTTAAATTAAAAAATGAAAAGAAAAAATAAGACTACAATACTCTCGATATTATTAATGCACATTAAAATTCATTTTACAATTATTACACGCGAAGTAAATGTCCATTGCGGCAGAGATCCACAGTTTTTATCCAGATTTAACTTGTCCGAGACACCCGTAAATACTTGTGACTCTGAGAAATCTGAATGTCAGGAAGGCTGGATCAACTTCTTGCGTTTTAGCTCGCCATGAATTTCTTGCGTCATTTTCGGTTGTAAAATTATCCCGTCGTGTACTGTTTAGCGGCAGAGATCAAATCGTACCCGTTTTTTCATTTTTCGGGATAAATCCTTTCTGAAGTCGAAAGTATTGTCGTGGCATGACCACTTTCCCGTCATGTCAGTAGTTTAAGAAGAATGTAACAAAAAAATTAGCGAAGAAGAAAGTAGCGACTAAGGGATGAGACTATCCTGAATATCCACACAATTAGCGAATAGAAAATTACATATGGTGCAGGACAACACAGATACCAAACATATTTAATTATTCTCACCCTTCCTCACACTTATACGAAGTCACATCTTTATTTTTACATCGGACTAAACGCCCGTGCTCGTCAGCACCTGTTAAAAAACGAGGCGGTAGCGAGAATTCTTTTCCTTACGCGGTCAGTGTTGCCGATTGGTGAATGTCAATTCCCAATCTATCTCGTACGCGGTAGGTACCAAATATAACGTAAAAATATTTAAAACTTTATATTGTTTAATAAAGTGAATGTATAAAATTAGATCAAGGAATATCGCACCATTTAGGGTGTATGCAGATTCATATGATATTATCATTTTTGTCAAATTATCATATTGCTTTAACAATGTTGCATTGTGAACCTTTATTATATTGTTAACCTTTACCATACCATGATATAAAATACCCAAACGCAGCCATGCTGTCAACTCGTGTTACCGTAAATAACAGTTAGAAAAAATGTTTTTATTAGCTTAAATGGCTTTAATGCACGAATTTACTCTAAATATTGAGCATTAAATTGTGAAAAAATGATTAATAACATAATTTAAAGCATTCATTAAGTTCTATGCAATGTATCCTTTCTTCTTATCTCTCTTCGTTTAATTTGTAAGAAAGAGATAATTACATTTGTATGT
Source organism: Eubasilissa splendida (assembly GCA_031772225.1). Taxonomy (NCBI): domain Eukaryota; kingdom Metazoa; phylum Arthropoda; class Insecta; order Trichoptera; family Phryganeidae; genus Eubasilissa; species Eubasilissa splendida. The sequence continues at coordinate 30,483,526 of CM062854.1, read as the reverse complement.
TTGTTTTTCTTTTCACTGTGAAAATAGTGTGTGATCTTTGTCTTTCATATCAAAAATGGTATTTTTACCAACGTATTAATTTTACAACGGATTGAATGGAAAAAATAATTGTTTTGTACGATTCCCTTTTCATAATTGGTTTTTCACTAGTCATTCCTAAGCGCTAATATTTTCTTTAGGATTATCTAAAATATGAATTTTATGTTGCATGTATTTACCGAAATATTAGCGGTTTAATATGATGGTAGACCTGTGTTACTGCATGGTTTGGGAAAGGTTAAAGAAAATTCCGAATTGAAATATATATATATATATATACGTAAGTCCTAATCGCGCATGAAGTGTCCACAATAGCCGATTGCTTTTCTGCTAGTGCATTCTGTATTGCCCTCCCTGGAATTGTACATACGGTGTACTCAAGTATCTATTTTGAATTATAATATATACATCTATATCTAAAGAATTATTTTTCATTATTCTAACTAAAGGCATTTAAAAAAAAACTAAAATCATGTTTACAATAAATAATTACGTAAGCCTTACAAACGTACTTTATTTAAAACTTAATATATATTTGCGTATGGTTATTGAAAATATAAAACATAAAACATTTAAGTAATTTTGACCTAAAGATATAAACACGTTCGACATATTCGTTACTTTGGTATTTTTTCTTACTGGCAATGGCACTTACATATCCAAATATAGATTTAATAGCGATAACTACGAAGTCCAATCAATCGTATTATTATATAGATTATTTGTATCTTTGTTCTTCTACAATCCACCCTTCAATAGTGATTTGTGTCCATTATTTGTATCAGCAGTAATATATGATATATCTTTATTTAAATCAGTACTATCATTATTATTTATTAGATTTGCATCATTGCCAACAGAGCGCTCTGCGGGTGGTCGGATGTACGAAGGGGATAGTTGTCTCGGGGGGATTCCGTGTTATTAGAAATACAATACCCTGTTCGGATTTGCGAGTCGATTTATTTGCAGCGAGGGTTCATATTTCTTTTTCGACAGCCAGAGCGGTACAAACTCTATCCATTTGTTTTTCACCCAGCAATATTTTATTTATTAACAAGAGTATGATGAGGAAACAGCAAATAGCTACTAACAACAATATAGATATTTCATTGGCATGTGCAGATGATATGTGTTTCATTAGTCGTATGTAGCCGTAAGTCATGCAACTACCATAATCAACATTAGCCTTACTACGCTCAAAGGGTTCTTTTTATGAACCACCACAATCTCAACTTTGGCCAATCATTCTACCTATAAACACATCTTGCTCTCCCTTTACCGCTATAATAGTTGCAACCTCCACACCCTTTCTCTCACTTTTTCTCTTTTCATTTATTTTTTGCACACCTATGTATCTAAATATTTTTGTGGATTTTCATTATTAGTTAAGTAATTCATGTTAAATAGTTATTATGTTTGTTATAATATGTTTACACTGTCATAATCCCTCAATAAAGTAAAAAGAGTAAATCAGTGTCTGTCGAAATGCGCACGAATAACCTCGTAACGCACAGTGGAAAAATCGTACCAAAGATCCACACTGCAAAAACAAAATACCTTAAATTGAGAAGAAAATAGACGCCATTACTATTATCGACGTTCATTGTAAGAGAAAGGACCCCATCCTTTCCTGAAACCGTTTTATAAGTTTCCTCTCAACAAAAGCAAGAAAAGTTTAACTCCCGTGAATCTATATGCAAATATTCCTCTTTTCGACGCCCATATGTGCTTTCTTTATTGGTAACAACATTCATATATAAGGTAAATTACAGTTGATCAAGTTTAATGACAATTATCAATACATTGGAAAGAGATATACTGATATAGAGTTATTTGTAGCATAACCATAAATTAATGATGTTATTACATGGATAGGAAAATCATGGGGGTGACCATTAGCGTTACAATCCCTAATCGGGAGAAAGGACAATACACGTATGTTTGAGTCACACTGTCCTCTATTATTTCAGTCAGCTAGTCTTTTCAGCATTTCCCATCGCGAGATCCACACCCTAATGAAACTGCGGAAAAGTCCGAGGTTCCATTCATTCCGTAGCAAATCACCATTCCGTGGCGAGCGACGATTTATCCCAATCATTAAACTTCTACTAACTTGTAATGAATTGCAGTATAAGTAAGGATTCTGTGTCGAGACAACCCGGGAATTTCATGTTTTTTTTACCGTTGAGTCCCGGGATTTTAAAACAAAATAACCTCAGATACGAGATTATAATTTTTCTTGAAGTTTATAAATTTAAACTAGTTGAGTTAATCACATCTGACTATTGTCATACAGCAGGTAGTGACCCATCGACAAGCAGTCCATGTGTAAGAAGGCACATAAAAAAATTAAAAGTTTCCATAGCTTATATGGTCAGCCATAAAGATTCGCATTAAGGAGAAATTAGTCCTCAGAAAAAGTAACAAAAAACATCTGAAGTGAATGGTTTTGTTGGTTTGTTCAAACGGGGGTTATGTTTCCTTTAAAATGTGATATAAAAAAATAATTTAAAAATAGACGTATGTGTTTTTGTATTCAATATATACGTAAACTTAATTTCATTTTAAAAAACTACTACCACATTATGAATCAATCAGTATTTCATCAAACGATTTGTATTTGTTTTAATTAATTAATATTAACGTATATTTTTTTACACAGAAAATAATATATCCATACATATTAATATTTAAGAAAACTTCTTTGTTCTCGATTCCCGGGAATTTCCAGGTCTTGAAAATGTTGACTTTCAAGTTCCGGGAATTGAAAAAAGTCGAGAACACAGAATCCCTCAGTATAAACTTCTCCTTACCATCAACTACGCCGGTCCCTCGTGACTGAAGATCATGATTTTCATGAACTCCCACTCTGTTTACTGTTTTCTTTTGCTTTTCCCGGCACTCCGCATATCTAAGAGAAACAATTTTTAAAGAGAACACAATATTATTGTGAAATTGCAGTTCTCACATAGTTCTGTGGTATTTTTATAAAAATTAAAAAGATATACAGAAAAAAATATTTTTTTCGAAAAAATATGAATATCGCAGTATATATAAATGTGGCGGAGCGTGCGTGTGAGTACAGGTGTTGGTGTTTCCCGCTAGAGCAATTTGATGAAATGAAACATGACTTACAATCGGTTGGCATTTATTGTAGGATGATGCACAAATGAATATAAATAGCAATATTTAAATATGTTATAACGTTATATCTGGTACCTACCGCGCACGAAATGTGATGGGAGTTGACGTTTTACCATTTGACAACTTGAGAGCGCAAAGAAGCGACTCACGATATTATAATAACGAAGAAGTGATTTCATATTGAATTAAGGAAGGGTAAGTGAGATTTTTTGTTTGCTATTTCACCTGTATGTTTGCAGGATGTGAAGCATCCCTTCCGCACATGACGGCAGAGAGATGTTATGTAGATGACAATACTATTTTTTCATGAAGGAAAACTCACGAACAAAGCAGGGGGATACGATTTGGTCTCCTCTGCTTCTTTTATTCTCGATTTACTTATTTTACAACAAAATATGACTCAAGGATTCTCTGTGACTTCAAAAGAAGGAAGATGACGACCCAGCCTTCATGACGTTTTGACAAGTAATGAGACGCAAGTGTTTTACGGGTGCTTCGGAACCTCAATACTAAACGAAGACGGTGGATTTCTCATGAAAAACGAAGACATCTGCTGGTCAAACTGTTGTAAAGTAAATTTCAATGTGAATTTTTAATTTCAAATGCGAACTTGCTAGTTTTGTTAAAGACATTTTTATGAAAGTCAATTATTTTGCTAAAGAAAGATTAGTCAATCAATCTTTATTTGTGATCACATTTATGTGATATAATTTTTACCTGACAAACTCATCAGGTGTTTAAATTGTTGTAATATAATTTCTGGGCTGAATATCTTAATATCTAGTGTATCATAGTGTTTTATCTCACCATTCATTCTAAAGGATAACTGGCTTATTTTGATATTGACACGTTGATCAGAATTCTATTATTTTGTTAAGGAAAGATTTGCCAGGCAAACTTTATTTGTAATCACATTCAGTGACATAATTTCTTACTATATTCTACCTTGTAATTTCATATGTTTTATATTTTTATTTATTATCTTTGTTTTATTAACCACTAAATTGAGTTTAAATACGTCTACCGGTTTCGAAAAATACCATTTTCTTCTTCAGTTTGTCATAACTAACTAAAACATATATTATTATTTCTTTGCCAGAATCTATTTTCTAAAAATCTATTTCAAAAAAAAAAAAATTTAAGTACCTAACTCAAATCATTACTGAATACAAATTTACTCGAATAATTTTTAGGAAAAAATTTTAGAATGGGACTCGTAGTTAAATTTAGTTGGTTGTTTATAATTTTTTGATTAGTTTTACACGTTTTATTTATCTCCAACGATTCCAAATTATTTAATTTGTGACCAACATTGTTTATATGCAAAATTGACAATCCCAATTTTTTATCAAAACCATGACCATTTTCTATCAAATGATTAAAAAATTCTGAAAACCCACTATTGTTCAAACATCTCAAATGCTCACTTACTCTTATATTAAAATTTCTACCCGTTTTACCAATATAAAATGCTGCACAATCCTTGCAACTAAGTTTATAGACACCAGAATTGTTAAATTTATCATCTTTGTCTTTAGAATTTATGAGTAAATTTCCTATACTATTATTTGTATAAAATGCCGGTCTAATGTTTCGTGGTAGGTGTTTAGATATTTGATTCGAAAAGTTATTTATGTATAAAATCCTATGCCAATAATCATTATTATCATTATGTTTTATCTGTGATTTATAAAAAAATTGATTATTATATTATTTTAATTTATTTTTTAAAATAGTGTCTATCAAACTTCTGATATTTGATATTTTATATCTGTGCAAAATCATTAAATTGTGATGTCATAAATTTTGAAACTAATTTTATTATTTTCTCTGAGAATGGTAGCTGATGTGAATGGGAGGCGATATGGTGAATTCTGTGCATCAGAACCACGCACCTCATGCTATACACTGAACGAGCTGGAGGACGGATGAAATACGACGTCATAATGTTCTAAGAACACACAATTACTGAAATTATACCTACAAAGGCATTGTTATTAAACAAATAATAGATATCTCACAGAGACGAAGCTATTTTTTATTATATTTAATGGAAGTATGGGTAACTACAGGGCTTATGATCTGTGATCACTTTTAACGTTCACCATTTTCACTCATTAATCAATCTCCATATCTATCAAATTTTTGGAAGTTGTATATATATTAATATGTGGAAATACTTTGAGTACAGCTACACTATTGTACCATAGATGCACATATTTCACAATGAGAATCTGAATATATATATATTTTTAGATAGGTTGAAAGTTAAATTTTACAATAAAATTATGCTCACTGGAGGCGGTTCCGAGAAGGCGGCCAGGGAAGAAGTGCTTCAGCTGGCTTGCTTCTCGAACCAGTTGCGTTTCGATGTATCGTCGTCTTGATTTTCTGTCGGTACTGAATGGACTTGAATGGCTGTAGAGCGCCTGGCTAAATGACCAGGTTCTGTGCGGCGCGTTCAGGATCTCTACATATCTATCCACGTTGGTCCCTCGTAATTAGTCATAGTGGTCTAAATGAAATCCTTCTCCCATATTCTTGGCATTCTGCAGATCTGAAGGCTGTCACCAAAGAAGTGCCTGTAGCTCTTTTAATTGGTCTGTCTGAAGAGTGAAGTATTTTAAACTAGCTTCTCTTCTCTCAAGATATGCAAAAAGTTGAAAGATTCGTCTTAAGTAAATGGATGTGAGGCTTTATGAGGATAATTTATGAGCTTTTGATACAATATTATTATTTGAAAGTAACATTTAACTATCATATGATTTTAGTGAACAACAATATAGCCGCTAAATGACAGTAGAACTTTCTACACTATATAAATACAGGGTTATTCAAAATGAAGCACTCAATTTCATTCTGCTATATTTCCAGAATTATACGTTGAGAGAGCGAGCCGAGAACTTGGATTACCTCAACTAACTGTGTGGCGTGTTTTGAGGCGCCATTAACCGTTCACGCCTTACCGCCTACACCTCGTGCAGGCTCTTCACGGTAATAATAAACGAAAAAAACGTGTCGAATTTTATCAACAAATGCTTGAAAACATGGAAAATGTCAATTTTCTCGCGCGTTTAATTTTTTACTATGAAGCTACGTTACACCTCAGCGAGTAAGTAAACAGACACGACGTTTGCATATGGGGTCTACAAAATGATACATATTTGCCGTGAAGCATTTTTGAACATTTGTAAACTTTATTGTGAATATTATCAAATGTAATTTACTTAACATTTGTCACTCGTTCGAAGTTTGAAATATAGAATTACGAAATTTAATCATTTTGAATAACTTTGCACATTATCTGTTGGCTGAGATTCAAAAGAAAAAGAGATGAGCAGGTCACCCACCCGATGCGGGCGGAAAACTACAGAGCAATTGGCAAATCTCTCGGCCGTATACACACGAGGCGGGCTGATACCCTAAGAAAGAATGCAATGAGGTTAGAAAGTCAACTATCAAATTTAAACAACAATATATAGGTACCAAATATAACGTACCTACCGCTCACGAGATGTGCTGGGAGTTGACATTTACCAAATGGCAACACTGCAAAGAAAAAAATTCTCAGCAGCATTATTTTCTTTTGACAGTTTTGCGAGCACAAGAAAGTTGTCCCGATGCTAAAAATCACGAAGATGTGATTTCATATTGAATTAAGGAAAGGTAAGAATAACCAAATATATTGAGCATCTGTATTATCCTACACAATATTGTGAGATTTGTTTGCTATTTTACTTGTATTTTTGTAGGATGTGGAACATCCCTTCCTAACATGATAGCAGAGAGATCATGTAGATGACAATACTATTTTTTCATGAAGGATTTCTCGTGAATAAAGCAGAACTGGGATACGATTTTATCTCCTCCGCTTCATAATTTCACAAATGGATTTGTTTTACAACAGAATATGACGCAAAGGATTCTATGTGAGTTCAAATAGAAGAAGATGACCCAGCCTTCCTGACGTTTTGATAAGTAAGGAGATACAAGTATTTACTTATCAACTCTGGACGAAGACAATGGTTTGCGGCCGAATAAACGAAGATACCTCGCGTTTAAATGGTTGTAAAACAAATTTCTATGTAAATTGTTAATATTTGAAGCATTGTAATCTTTATTCTCACCTTTTTAATTTCAATTAATAACTTGCTGATCTTGTTGATCACATTTATTTGATATGATTTTTTTGCTATATTTGACCTGACAAACTCATCAGCTGATTTAAATTGTTATATGTTGTATAATTTCCTAGGTGAAGATTTTCATATTCAATGAATCTAAGTGTTTTATCCCACTATTAGTTTTAATTTAACTATTGTTGATTTAGATGTTCACACGGTAGTAAGAATTCCATTATTTTATTAAGACAAGACTTGCCAATCAATCTTTCTATGTAATCATATTCAAGTGAAAGCATTCTTACTACATTCTATTTTATAATTCATATGTTTTCGTATCTGATTAAATTATTAAATTTTGTTGTTCTTAAAACTTGAAACTAATCTTATTATTTTCCCTGAGAATGGTAGCATTAGCTATATTAGTGAGTGGCAGGCGACATGGTGAATGCTGTGCATCAGAACCACGCACCTCATGCTAGAACCTGAGCGAGTCAGTAAACGTGTAAAAAACGATGTAACAATATATATATATAAATATGTACTTATGAAATTGTGAACTAGGAAAAATTAAATGAATAAATAAAATATAAAAAAATACTTATAAACCGGAATTCCTGTAGAGTAGTCAATCAAGCCTTGATGGTCTAAAAAAATACGCTTTTCTCTACAATAAATAACCTATATTTCCCACTTTGGTTGAGGATACATGTCCCAAGACAATGCAATAGGTAGACTGGTGATATAAGAGAGGGTTAAGAGAAGATTGTCGTCCAGATGTACGAATCTGATGAGACTTGCAACCGATGGTTCACTCCGTCAGGGATGCTGCAGCTAGGAACAGATGACGTCGAAAGTTTTGGTTGTGATATCTTCACTGACGACTATTAATGCACTGCTAAAAGCACAACGGAGAAGAAAATAAGAATTTCTAAATAATACGAAAATTCAATATACTTCTATTAAATTTCGCCGTTGAGAGTAGAAAATTATACCACAATAATTAAAACATAATTATATATCCATTTTTGTTATACTATAATACCTACTCCTTGAGCTACAAGTATATTACAAAAGTTTTGTTACTGTCAATTTTTCTGAATTTTTTAACCAACTAAAGACAAACTACACTTTTAATGAAGAAAATGACCATTTTAATTTACACAACTAAACTTTGTACTATTCACACGATGGGTTATTGTCACTACTAGTTTTGAGAGGTGCAGTTTTCGGTCGTTAGCGGGAATATAGACCGTAAATGTGAAGTATTAAATAATGTTTTGTTGTTTATTAGTGTTTTCTCCGAATTTAAATTCTTTTGTATTTCAACGGTTTCTAAATTTTTTATTATTAATCCTTTATAAGGTACCGATTGGAGAAGTTTTAGTCTATGATTAAGAAAATTTCATTAATTAATTTCAACAATTATTTGTTGTTATACATTACATAAAAAATTAAATCTAACAGATAACCCTTCTCCGCACTCCCACCACAACTGTGGCCGCGCCCCAGTCTAAAAATGTTTTTTTGCGTATTTTATTTTATGGATAAGTTAGTGCATGTCCGTACTGAAGAAAATACAATAGTGTCAAAACCTGTCGACGTTAAATGAATCAACTTGGTTTTTACAAAGTATACATTAATTTTTAAATTAATTATTTTGTCTATCTACAAAGGCGAAACATATATTTAATTACAAGCTTTCCATTATTTTTGTTAAAGTTAATTATAAATGTTCTAATTTCAATATTATGTGAAAATAGGCGTCTGGCTTTTTTCATAAAATAATATATTCACATTAATGATTATAAAAAAATAAAAATCCCAATTTAAGAGGCAGTCTATAAAGTCCAATCAGGATTACAAGTTATGTAGCAGTAATGATTTTGAAGATGAAAATTAATCGAGATCTTAAAAAAACTGTCATTTAACCGTCTGACCTAAACAGGTTTAATTAATTATTTGTAACGAGCTGTCTATTTCCGACACTAACTCTTCAAGCTTTCAGCTCCGTCCCCCGTCTATTTTATCTTCAGATGGGGATAACTTACTGAAACATCCACCTAGGGCTTCCAAATAATCGTTTTATTCGACTAACTGGTTTTCAGTTCCAAGAAACCGGATAACAAATTTTTAAAGATCTCTTGATTATTTTAATACTATTTCATTGGGCTAATTAAAAAATAATTATTAACTACTGAAAATACGCATTCAATGTATGACGATATTGATTTTGTTTGTATTATTAAAATACACTTTAATACGTACTGCGCGGTGGGTCAAAATAAAACACATCCGGCGGTGGTGGGTCATTTTAAACCCACCTCAAGTTTTAGGTTTTTCTACCGTTTTGTGGGAGTTTTTTTTTAGATATTTCATTTTAAATATGATTTAATGAAATGACATGATGTGCCGTAATGTTTCTGCTAAAAAAGTAAAGTTAAAAATTAAAAAATAGTACGTATTCTCACGCATTAACAGACGCCCTACACGGCCAAACTACAATCACTGAGAATGTGATCTCGTCTGCTGGCCATCGTTTCTACCTGCTGGTGTTTAATAGTGATTATAAACGATTAAAATGTATTATTTATTTTTTGTGTATCAGTATTTTTACACGTAAACCGAATGAAAAAAATTTAAACAAAATATTTATAGAAGTGAAATAAATATATTTTAAAAATTACATCATTTTTATACGAAATGCAATCGACAATATTATAAGCAGAAGCAAATGTAATTGACATAATTTAAATAAATAAGTATAACAATAGACAACTTATAATATATATAATATTGATTATGTTCTGTGAATTCCGGTCAGTAAATTGTTTGTTATTGTCAGAATATAATTTTTAAAATTATGAATAACAATTTCCTCATAGCCGACTCGCTTCTAAACTATGTCGGAACCGCCTTTTATCATTTATAATTAGCAACAACAATATTGAAAACTCGAGGGTATGGTCATAAAATTTACAGGTAGGCACAACGTCCCTCAAACAGTTATATTGCTGGCATTGTCTAGGGGCCGCCAGACGAAAATAAGTCAAAACAAATAACAATATAAATCTGTACAATAATTGGATTGGCTCATAATACATGGATGCATACCTGGTGTCTACCCACCGTAAAAAATATGCTCAAAATGTTAATAATATATGTTTTTGTGTAAGCGCTGAGATTCAGTCCCGTAAATGCGATTGTCTTAGGTCAGTTTTTGAGCGTTTTTTCACATTTTTATCGATAACTCATTTGAATCTCGTCCGATAATATTTATTTGTATCTCAAATTATTTGGACATATTTAATAGAAGATTAGCTAGAAGGAAAACAGCATTAAACGAATATTTGTAGAGTAATTGATATTTTTACAAACACCCGGGTCAGATCTGACCCACGATCGCAGAGGATGTGTTAAAAATTTTACAGGGTTAGGCTTTTGATTCCCAGTTTAATAAAATAATTCGAACCTTTTATTTTACAGCCAGAAATTAGTTTCTTGCGGTTTGTTGACAAATAGAACAGATGATATTCTTCCTCGCATTTATTTTGCCAAATTGACAGTTTCTGATGGTTCTATCTCTTGTTTTATCTCTGGATCTATCTCTGGTTCTATCTCTGGTTCTATCTCTGGTTCTATCTCACAGTCAATGACTGAACTATCTAATAATTATTCTGAGACATTTATGGGAAAGTATGTTTAGTTTACGTCGTGGGTCACTAGTTTAGTGTATAAGCTTTGTAGGTTATGAGTGTCATCCGTTTGTAGGTCGAGTTTTTTAGGTTAATGAGATATATCAGAAGAATCTGTTTAAAGGTAAGGCTGGGGCTCCAATCTTCCCAGAACTCACTATGTCGCTGTACAAGATGTCGCAGAGTGTGCGAGTGTGGATGTGGCTGTGACTAAAGTAGGTGGATGAAATAAAATATTGACCTACAATTTATGGCGTTTATTAAAGATTGATGCACAATTTACAGAATACGAGTTGAGGTTAAAGTACAGATAAAGTTTATGTGAGAACTGTCACTTGTCAACTGTCTTGTTACGTGTGTGTGTGTGTGTGTGTGTGTGTGTGTGTGTGGGAGTATGTGTGGTTGGGAGGCGAGCTTTATAAGTCACCCCATTAGCGGGGAGCGCTCTCTCACCTCAGCTCCTTCCAATTATAACTACTGTTTAGAATGTGTATATATTATATTTAACTTCTCTACTTACGTGTTGAATAAACTGATAATTGTTATCTGGATGACTGAGTTTATTTTACCAAGAATCCGTATGCGAGATAACCAGACAAGTAGCAGAGGATTGAACACCAGAGTGAAGTAGTGGTAAATGCGCAGCTTATCACACTGGCGCAGGTTATCACAGTTGACGCGAAGTGTTCATTGGAAGTGCGTTCTAGAAGGCGACTGGATGAGAAGTGATTACTTCAGGCTAGCTCTCGGAGTGGCTACGCTACGATGTATTATTATCATTTTCAGTCGGTACTAGGCGGGCTTATACGGCTATTGAGAGTTTGGCTTAACAGTCAGGTACTGTGAGGCACGTGCAGGATCTGCAAACATTTATAAATACATATTTTGAATGTAAGCATTGCATTGTATAATTATTTTAAATTATTCAAATAATCTGTTAACCGGTATAATTTTAAATCAGTTTGGATGCCTTATTTCTACCATCGTAGTACCCCCTCACCTTTTTCTTCTTATTAGTTTAATTTTCCCTTGAAACAGGGTAGCTAATTACATGACTTGAGATGAAAAAGTGTAAAATATTTAGGTCCCCTGTGCATTGAGCATGTTCTTGAAAGCATCTGAGGTCACTTGTATTCTTCTCATCTAAGTATAATATAATTCTCAGATCTTCCTGTACGCGTTGCTCACCAAGCCAGGATGTGGCCAGAATTAATTCTAAACATATCATATTATTGCTGTCATTTTTTGTAGATGAAACAATAATTAATCACAAGTCACATTCTAAAATGTAATTTTGTATCATCAAGTATCAATTTGAGTTAGGTACTAAATTTATTTTTTAAATAATTATTGTTTTATAAAAATAGATTCTGGTAAATAAACAATATAGCATATGTTTTTGATAATTTAATGATATTTTTCGAAACCGGTAGATGTATTTTAATTCATTGAGTGGTTAATAAAACAAAGTTAACAATTTACAATTATATAAATTTTTGCTTTTAATTAAGTAGAATTTCGCAAATTTTATTGTTGGTGTAAATCGCGGGTTTTATATATAAAGGGAAATTATTAGTAATTCTAAAGAAAATTGGACCAGTGTACAATATTTTCCTCTAATAAGTATTTAGGTTTGATTAATTTTTGATTTTAGAATTTTATCAATATATTCATTATTATTTGCGGCACTAACTTAAAGGGATGTTTATCAATCGGTTTAGCATGGAGTGGAAGCTGGCCATTTTGTGAACATGGGGATGAGACGACGATGCATGGAGCACGGTGTCAGTGTGTGTAGGTATCTGGTTCTTAAATATCGAAGAATTTCCCAAATAAACCCCCCTATCCATTCCCTTATATTACTATCTTTCCAATAACCCCTGATTCCGGTGATTTGCTTCGGAAGCATTTCCGGTATTTCGAGCCGGAAATAATAATGTGTTACGAAATTATTTAGTTACTTTCAAATAGTCAAAAAGAGGAAATTTATGCTTTATATTTTTGGGAACATCTTTTCACTCGACTTCACTGTTGACTTTAAAACAAGGAAACAATCCAGTGTGTTCATCGTCACGTCTTCATTTATGATCAATATATATTAATTATAGAAAATTTGGTAAAAGTGGTAACTAACTAACTAACTTACCATCACCCAGTTGTAGACATAGAGGATAGATAACCACATCCTTCTATTCGTACACACAAATGATCGCCTCATTTCCATTCATTCATCTTCTTATTCAAGCTTGTTGATTATTGAGGCTTCCAGAGTTTTTGTGCCTTTGGTCGTGCCAAGTCTTCCGCCGACGTCCTTTATTTCTGGTACTATCAACACTTGCGACATATATCTTTCTTAATATTCTCTTTACATTCACCTTGCCCATACCTGATAACTATCTAAAGTGTCACTTGCCACAATCTAAAGTTGCGTGTGCTCAAATGAGACATTGCTTCTCTCCGGTGTTTACTTGTAGAGATCGGTATACATTAGTCGATCTATGTAGAAAATACAACGGACAACGAATGACTGCTCGCTATGCGTTCAACTCTCTACTATTTCTTACTCGAGTTTCAAGACTTCTATATATAAATGGCCGTTGCATTATTTACATCACATTTAAATAATTAAGACTAACATTGAAATGAACTAACCTTCTAACGTGAAAAAAAAATGAAAAAATTGAATCTATTGTTTGTAACTGAAATAAAACGATATATACTACGAGCCGGAACGCATTCTCGATTATCTCGTCGCAGTGTCCTTAGAAAGAACATGCATCATTTCTTCTGACCTCATCCCCATCATCGCCAGTTGAGAGAAGTGAAGATCGGCGAACCACCCTTGATTTCTTTTGGCTGTATGCTCCACAAATAATGAGTAAAACTGATACATATAGACCATTTTTTTAACAATGTATAGGACAGCGACACACGGCGGACCAACAACGAAAATGCTACTTGAAGAAGATGTTTTCATAAATCCTAACATAATTTGTTATTCAATAAAAAATAGTGTTATCTATTTTTAATCTGACAAGCTGACACATAATATATTAATTAATCGCCTATTTTCCTTTTTACAAGTCTTCAAAGCAAACAAGTCTTTATTCTTAAATATGAAGTGGATATAACTGAGCGCAAATTGAATAAAAGGAATAAAAAAGTTTGCAGAAATGCTCTGTAGAAAAGTTTTGAAAAAATATCTACGTATTATATTGTACATTTAATAATTTCACTAAGCCAAAAATGTCAATAAAACTTTTTCTCAATACAAAGTTGCTTAAATACATATTTTTTTATTTAATATATTTGACAACGAACTTGATTTATAATAGCTCAATTTTATTTCGAGTTAGGTATAATGTAATATTTTACAGTCAGGATTTGTAGCGAGCAATTCATGTTTGATTTATTGTTTATTAGTAAATAAATATGTATTATGCAATAGGTGGGAGGAGGGAATGTTAGACTTGACATGCTGTCAAGGAGACTTGGTGAATGGTTTTCTTTCCCTTCACCCTTGTCCATTAGCAATATCCAAGGGATTTTCACAGGGGGATCCGCGTGATAAAAACTATATTTTTCACATTACCAGAGTTATATAGAAAATAGTACAGTGATTCGGAGAGAAATAGTGATCATCTGACGCTTTGTCTTAAATAAACCCGTTTATTAAACTACAACGCAACCATAATAATTATTTTATGAGGGTGGCGATTCCAATCCACGCTATCGTTACAGTACTCAGCTTATCGACGATACTAGCAACATCTACATCTGGGGACCAGGCTCCGCTCAGTCTGGCCAAATCGCACGCCCTGACAACAGGAACTAAGACAGCACCGCCAAGTCTGCTAACTCCTCATACTCCACGCTCCGCTATCATCTGTACCTACTCTTCCTTTCTTAAACCTAACTCAATAAACGACAATACACAAAACCAGCGTTGCATTTCACTATTAAACCTCCTAAAATATATTTTAATTCGTCATTATTTTTAATGTCAACTACCTCTGTAATCACGGACAACCCCCTCATGTCGGTAATGCGAGTGGGTTTTAAGGTTATAAAAACGGTCGGAGTTTATGGTTGAAATTAATTTAATTTTCGCTCGGAGCTGTTAGATACCCAGCTTGCTGCAGCGGCCAGCAAAATTATTTATCAATAATTCAACATGTAACCATAAGGATTCAACATGTAACCGAAGGGTAAATACTTTGATTATAATTTAATCACTAGTGCACAATTTACTGTAATTTATTTTGACCTAATCCAGGATCCAGATTATTTCCCTTCGGTTTACATTCATTTTCATTACATTATTATTCTACAATTCTTTCTACCAATTTTATTATGTCAGCTTGGGATGCCAAGATAACTATGACAATGAGTCACAGAGATGCTCTACTATGATGAGATGTACACGGACGAGCATAAATTGCCATATTTTATAACATTTTAAATATTGTTGTCACCAGTCTGCCCTGAAGAACGTCGAACTCACGTTCAACCCGACGAAATTAGGATTATTTAACCTATGTTTTTTTTTAGATTCCATTAGTTAACGTAAAACATCTTTTCATTTATCTCTCCCAGGTATTATTAATATTTTTTCCCAGTTTAGGATAAAGGCACAGGAAAACAGCACTGCTGCAAATAAATTCATGCTGTTCTCAAGAGAACAGTCATAACATACACTACGACAAGTCCAAATACTATTCTAGTAACAGTGGATTCTATCATTTATTCTGTATACACATAGTTTGGAAGCATTTGTCTTTCACGCATGCACATTTAGTTTCTCCTGTCAATGTCTTCATATACGCGTTCGTTTACGTTTGTATAAGCATTCGTTAACAGCATTAAATATACAAAAAACTACTTTGGGTATATTGCACAGAATAACATCCTGCGAAGAGAGTGGATTGTTTTGAAAAAATTGTTTTTGACAGTTTGGCTTTAATACTTGAAGATAAATTATTGAAACATTTAATATCCTTCGATTATATATATGTTATATTTGATAGGTATAAACTTATTATCCAGCATCCCTTATAATAATAAAAAAAGTTACTGGCGGCTACTATATATATACTTGTATATATGTGAGAAATATTTTTTAAAAGTATTATCAGGTGTTCACGCTTTACAGAATCAAATATATCGAGTTATTTTATGCTATACTACTTTTGTGATGCTTGTATCAAAACCGTCCTCCAATGTCGCGTCCCCTTGATCTTGCCAGGTCTTTTGTGAATGTCCTCTGTCCTTACGCATGTATTTCACATGCCCTAACCATTTTTGTGATATTTTTTTTCAACTGACATTTTTCTAGGTCGGTAAATAAAATATGTAGTCTTCATGGTAAGAATATTATTTATTTGATCATTTTTTGTCATATATTTCAGTGAAATTACGGCAAGCGAGCAAAGATGTTTACTCATCAAAAAACCTACTACCTTAGAGGGTTCCAAGGGCTTATAAGAACTTAAAGAGAAAGTAATTACATGTAGTAATTTTCTTGAAAACGTTACATAGTTTTTGAGCCATATAATGTATATTTCATATATATAATAAAGGATATTACAGTAAGTATTTATTTTCTATTTAATCTACTTTATTCATATTCAAATTAACCTTTGTCCGCTGTGAGTGACACCCCAGTTTTAAAAGCTATATTACACATTAATTAATATAATTATCATATATTTTAAACTATATTATTAATGTATTAAAAATATAAACTGCACTGTAGTACATATTTAAGAAAATATATTTTTAAAATAGATAAAGTATCAAACATAATAAATTTTCACCCATTCTGTCGTATAATTTTTTTTAAATATATATATTTTGCGTACTTAAAGCATTGGCTTTACATAAAACAAATTGTAAATATCATTACTAATAAAACAATAAGTAGTCCTCCATGCTGTTACCATTTTACACCCTTAACATAAAGTTTATCTGTACCCTACAGACAAACTGGCCGTTTCCCCGCGGAAGTAGGCAGAGAGGATAGAGCGCCACACTCTTCTGTCCTGACACACAATTTTCGTCTCATTCACATTCATACATATTCTCACACGAGCTCGCCGATTATCGTGGCTTCAAACAGGGCCATCTTCCAGTATCTGGTTTACCTGATTGTGTCAAGTCTTCCGCGGATGTCTTCTATTTCTGGTACCATCAACACTCGCGTCATTTATATTTCTTGCTATTCTCTTCTCATTCATCTGTTCTATATAACCAAATCACCTAATCATTTCTTAATCTTACTCAAGATTAAGAAATGATTAGGTGCTAACTTCAACTTTACATTTTTTCCTATTTTTTTAATCTGTCATAAATAGAATTGCCATATATACGCATAAGTGATCTCATTTCCAGTGCATTCAGTCTACTTTTGTTCCTCTTCTGCCAGCTGCAGGCTTCAATTTCATACATTTATTCGTTCAACTCAATTAATCATCAATTATAATTTTGGCCCTATTGACTGCTATGGTAATATTTTTACAAGAATTTGACTGTCCAAACTGATATTTAAAAATAGAAAATAACTCCCATGCATACAATTTGTTACGTCTGTGAGACGCCACAAGCACTACATTAATAAGCCCACTATCCATTGTGACGTACGCGACGGGGTGTCAGCGCGTTCATCGATTTCACTCAAGGTAGAACATGAGATTGTGAATACTATAGACGAAATTGGCTATTTTATCTTCCACCTGCCTTCAACAGTCATTATCAAGGGAAAATAAATAAAATCAAATTAAAACAAATGAGCAAAGAGAAAAAACGTAAGAAAGTAAGGTTTCTCCATCCACATGAAAATGATTCAAGCGGATGGATCCGAATCATGATAGTCATCCTACTCTGTCCATGGCAATCCTCCAGGACTCTCATACGAGCCATCACATCATCAGAACGAGTGGTGCATCGTACGAAAAATAGCGCCTCCTTAACGTGGAGGTTAGGTTAGGTAACAGGAAGGGATTTACATCCTGCAAGAAAAAAACACAATAACAAACACACTTGCATAACACAATACAACGTAACAGATGCCTAATATTAGATATAATTATCCTCATCCTTCCTTTTAAATATGGAATCACATGTTTGAAATAAATACGCTTCACAAGAATGCACGACAGTAATACCAGTAAATGCATAGAGAAAGATCCTTTCGCAGTATTGCCATTGCTAAAATATGTTAACCATAGAGGCACTATCGGCAAGTAGGTACTATAACGCAATATTAAAAAGAAAGCTATACCGAGATACTTGTGAGTAAAAATAAAAGATTTTCAATTTTGAACGTCTGTCATACGTCAACTCAGTAGTTAAAGGTTACATTTTTGAGTTTAATTTTGATTTATGGGGACGGATTACATTTAACATAAAATGATTTATTGCTATGAGAATCTGAATAAAAATTATTAGTAAACTGAAATAATTCAGAGAAACAATAATTAAACAAAATAATTTGAAATTGTAGGCCCTTAAGCCATTCGGAAATTGTTTTGAGGGTTGTTTTGCTTAATTCAATTTTGATATAAAACATTTTATTCTAATTATACTTTTTATGTAAAACAATTTATTTCGCTATACGTAATAAGTAGATAAAATTTTAACTTGAAAAAGTTGATCCTCATATAACGTGGACTACTCGTATGCATGTAACTAATTACACCGGCATAAGAAGATCAGATTTTGAAAATCAATTCTTAAAATATTTCTACTAAAAATACATTTTAATAGTGACACAATATATCAGCCGAACTGATATAACAGTTCACAGATAGGGATAGATTATAGTGTGGAAATTCAAAATATATGTTGAAAAATTGTGATGTTTGAATTTGTGCGCCGAGGTATATTGATTGGAGATGATTGGCTGTCAAGACGTTACTTTTGGTAGGAACGCTTGAAAATAATAGGATTACCGCAGTGGACCCAGGGATGTATGGGCCTGATCTACCTGCAAGTTGAGGAGAGACCCCGCTGTAACGAGCAAGGAGGTGGCATACGAGCGATGGCCGATAGATGAGCGTTATGGATAATGCTGAAACGGGATGGTGTCCGATCTATCTCCTGGAGTGAGAGATGAATCCTGGGTCTTCAGCTGCATCAGAACCGCACGGTCTCGTTGGCAAATAGATAAACTCCGTAAACAGATAAAATAAATAAAAGTGACCTCTCTCAGAGAAAAGTTGACATGAAGAAAGAAGATCTAAATAACATTTTACCTGCATCCAATGTCGGGATTAATTATGTTTTATGAATAAATATATAATGTGAAAAGTAGAGTTGCTTTTGAATCAATTATCATGCCATCCTAGGTAGCAGGCGACACCAGAACACATACACACACATTAGAGGACCCAGACTGACCTAGATCGGGGGCGACCCTTATGGCTTCCTATCCTCTAGGGCCCAAAGATGCCGTAATTACACACTGACAAAATAATTAGGTACATTTTTATTCGCCATTTTTAAATTATATCGTAATTTAAATTCTGAGCATGGACCGCAAGATTGTTTTAATAAAAATTGTATTTAATTTATATCTAAACACAATTTCATTCACGCCAATTATTCACACGCAACACCTATAAAGTTAAATTCGATAAATATGTTACATATCTCAGGCATACGTACCATTCCAGCATAGAAAATGTATGGTTCAAAAAAATATTCATAAATTCTGTAAATAAAAATAAATTATAATATAAATACTAACTTAATGTATTAATTATAAATATATACATATAAAATCAATTTTCTCGAAAAATATTGTTTTTGCGCTACCGGGATTCGAACCTGGATCTCTATTTCCAATCCGGGGAAGTACACTACCAATTGTGTTATAACGCCAGTATTTTTCATGACAAATTTTCGAACCTATATGTTACACATTTTCAAATTAATACATCTATCGTATCATTATTTTTTGAAAGCCATCTACATTATTTTTACGGAATCACAAATACCTTTTCTACCGGGTATTAAGCCTGACATTTTTACACTACCGACAAAAACATAGTATGATATCTAAATGATTTCATAGCTATTATTATTAATTAATTAAAAACACATGGTGAAATTGAAAGTATTATAAAATTTAACGTAATTTTCTAGTGCTAGATTTGTATAGATATAATACAGTCCCTGCTGAATATTCATTGCTCGAAAAAAAACATTGAACTGATTTAATAGCCCACGTAAATAGATACCGGGAAATAGTAGAAAATACCACGCGCGATCCGATTGCAACTCTAAACTCTGAAATATTCCTCCCGCTGAGAGCAGCGCCGGGGGGGTGCGGAGCGGAGCAGGGGGGAGTCCGGGGAGGCGCCGCGACGTTCTACCACCAGTTACAGTTGGGCGTCGCCCCGCGCCCGACGCTCCGACGCTGCCTCCGTTCCCCCTCCCCGCGGCCAGACGTCACGCGTGGCTGTGCCGTGTCGTTGCAGTTTGACAGAAAAAAGTCGCGCCAATTAGCGAGTGCCGGTCGCTTAGCCCGCCGCGGCTGCGGGGTGTCTCGGTGCCGCGCGCGAGCATCAAGGTGCTAGAAGGTCGAGCCGCCCTTATCAGCGTGTTGTCCCTCGACAACACCGAGGTTGGCACCCCTTGTGATACCACGTGTTATTCAATAAGAATACAAAAGGATTCACTTCTTATCCTTTCGTATAACATTTTGCATACTTTATGAGATAAACATAGAAACAGATATATTAAATATTTACATATTTCAATCATTTAAAACTAAACGGTTTTGTTTATTTTATTTTTCATCATTTAGGTCTTTAAAAATTAAAACGAAAATATCTGCACATACATAACTGCTATTGTTTCATTAAAAATTTAACTAAATAAATGAACTCAAATTAAAATTAATTATCAAATTCTACTTATTGTCGACATAAAAATAATAATTTTGTATGATATTTTTTATGCTATAAAACGAATATCAATATTATCCCAGATTATATAATATGTTCGCCTACTTAACAAATAACACAAAATATGAAATTTTTATTGAATTTATAACGGAACAGGTGGCTAAATTTTTATACTAAGATTAATACTTATAATTAATTGACTACACATAATATACCAAATATATTTGTTCTTGATTACCATACAGTACAATTTGGGGTCTCTCTTCGAATTGGGGTATAGGCAAATATTTTTTATAAGTAAATAATTAATCAGGGTTTTATTCGCGAATTCATTGACAATTCAGAAAATACATAAAGTTTCACTGAAAATGTGAAAATGAGAATTCAATTCCGGTTGTAGCTCAGTCAGAAAAAATTATTATTTTCAATTATATTTTCTTTGGTTGTATCGTTTTAATATTTCAATATAAAATTTTTATATATAAAATAGTCTTTAGGTATGTAATTATTATTAATACCTACACGATTTATGCGTTCTTTTTTTATAAATGTCCTTCTGTGCAAAACATACATTTTTCAAGTTTTAAACATAATTTTCTTTTTGATTATATTAAAAAATATTTGTGATATTTAATTAATATTGAAAAATATCAATTTTATAAAAAGCAACACTTAAACGATGTAATAGGGTGGTTTACGCAAAATAAGCGTGAAAAAATTATTTCTGTAAGATCATAACAATAAATATTATGATTTGGGGAAAAAAAGGTCACAATTTATTTATGAACTGTATTTTATGAACGGTTTATAAGTATATCCGTTTGAATGCCAAACCAGAAAATCACATTTGTACAAAAAAAAATATATATATTCTTTGTCGTGAATATAAGAATTTATGTGAGAGATAATGTTATTAAGTAGTACTCGAGAAAACATTTTCGTGGATTAGTTTAACATCAATTTATCACTTCAAAGTGTAGTACGATCAAATTTTCATTCATATTACATTATAATTTGAAAATAATATGCCCAATTATACAATTTAATTTTGTAATGAATGCAGAAATTTTAAATATAAATGGATATTAGATGATTATGAACGATATATATTCACAGAGTTGGCACAGGAAGGCAGAAGCTGATGAGAAAGGTATTGATTAATAGAAAGACTACAGAAAATTAAGTGAATGGTGCTTTGAACCTTGTCATTCCGGTATGTAAGCGAAGACAGAAGGTTGAATATATTTTTAATATTAATATTTTTCTGAAATTACACGCGGCAGGCAATCATTTGGATTATTTCATAAATAAAACATGTTTTTTTAAATTTAATTATGTTTCTTACATTCTTACATATTATACATTATAAATAATTCTTAAAGTATATAAAAAGGGTGAATAATCTTCATAATGTAAGTAATGTTTACTGTCTGTACTAAAGGAGACAGGTTCATCCGTTGTCTGTCATACAAATATGTAATTATTTTTTATTTTATTTTTATCTAAATTAAAAATACCCATGATTGAAACACTATGCAAAAGGAAAAAGAATATAAAAAAATTACGTTCTGTTCATGTGATCATTTTCATGAATCTTTGCTGTTTCTTTTCTAACTTAACCATAGCTGGTTATTGGATGTTGGCAGAAAGGCACCCAATAACCAGCTGTGGGATGCTATGGCTGACTCATTTTGAGAATTTTAAAATTTAATTATGTATAATTCTTCTTCATCAGCAGCCATCCACGAGATCTGATTCCTTCCATCCTTCCTTGGACAATTTTTAATTAATTGGTCAAAGTATTTTACGATTCGAAATCGTGTAGTTAATATTGGAGTATACATCACCACATTTCAAATGTGTCTATCCTCTTGCGTTTGTGGTTTCTCAAAATATACGTTTCAGCATAATTGTGGAAGAATGGAAGGAAGAAATGCAAAGTATGTGTGAAGGCTGTAAAACTGGAAGGAGTGAAATAAATGTGGGTGAAAAGGGTCTGTAGACAACCTTTTTTTATTATCTAAGGGTGGTTCGGGGATGTGTTTAAAGTAAACGATTGATACCTAAATACATATAAGTAAAGTGAGTACGGATATCACTGAGAGATACTGTGTGATATATTTTAATTTTCTGTTATGGTTTAGATACGATAAGTTATTTAAAAAAAAAGTATGTGCATGTTTCAGAATATCATGTTTATATGCGTATTACAAAAAAAAAACAAAACATTTAACTTGTGTTAAAAATTTAAGACTGTTTAATACCAGGAAAATAGATTTCGATAAAATCACTACATATTTTATAAGGTCCCATAACGCAACTTTCAAAACAGTTCGTTAACTAGCCTGATCTAATATAATACAGTTTTAAAACGTTTTACGGTCCAAAAAAATTTAATTTATATATATTTTTAAAATTTTAAATCTTAATTTCATTAATATTGAACCTTTAAAAAAATAGTAAAAACGGAACACACATACATTAGAATTTTAATCGATTCTGTTAAATTCTACTAGCCAGTGTGCTAAGAGATTTAAAATATATACATTGTGCAAATCATCATTTTAACTAACGTATCGCGTTAATAACGTTTTGTTTGTTAAGGAAACATAATAACTTACTTCTCCGTTAACATTCTCATTGAGAATAGTACAATACTAAAAGAATGTGAATTTGGGAAATATAACTTAACCTATTCAGACCTGGTCACTAAACATTTCAATTCACACGAGGTTTCGATACTAAATTGTGTCACTGGGGGTGTTACAATATATTCTTTACTTAGAGAACAAATGAAAGTACAGAAATATATTAGAAATCGACGAGACTGTGTGAGAAGACTGTGTTGATATTATGTTCGGATTATTTTATGTGAGATAATTTATATGTATTGTAGGAATAAAATATTTTGACAATATTTTAAAACGACATCATATTTTTAACAGCTATCAAAAGTGAACTTTAACTCTGATAATTCGATTATTTAAGATTGCACTTTAGATAAATATTATTTTACGGATAATACGAATATGTATCTTGATGCGCAGGTGTTCTAATCTTGAAATACATTATGCTGTCAAAGTAAAAACTCAGTAGCACATTACATATTATTAAAATAATCGAGTTAGCACGATTAGTGCTCTCATGGTAATGTAGAAACAACACGAATGCATGCGTCATGTGTACAATTCACCGATAAAGAAAGAAATAATTAAATGTAAATCACAATAAAGTGACAAAACAAATACGTCACATCTGTTACCACGGTGAATGTATATTTTATTTAGTACGTTATATATTTTTTTGGAAATTAAATTATCTCCATTCGCACTTAGGATTGCCGAATTAGCCTAACATGGTACCGATCTAAAATTTGAATAAAAAAATATTATATTTTTATTATTTATCTTTGTTTAATTAACCACTAAAATTAAAAAAATATTACTTATGTACACTTTTTTTCTTCTTCTAGTGATTGTCCGTATATTGAATGTTAGCGACCATGTTAGAGTTCATTATTTAATTTATTTTCAGCAGCTACAAATAGTTGACCATTACATTCGATTCTTTAAGCCATTCTCGGTCTTTCAGGAGCTTTTCTTCTGGAGCATGATCTGATATTCTTCTGGGTGTCTTGTGATGTAGCAAAAAAATGTTTTTGTATTTATTTTTGCAACCTTTCAAAAAAAAACATTTATTTCTTCTTCATTCTTCGATGTTTATAATAGGCGTACCGATTCTACTCGCTCAATTTTTTCGATAATTATAAAACAAAATTATTCTCAATTTGCAAACTCACGAACTATTATATGCTTTTGGTTTATTAGTCAAATAAATAACATCACGTACGGTACACATTTACTTAAGCATTGAGTGCTTGCTATATTTTGTCTGAGCCAATAAATAGGCACTGTATGATCTAATTTTGTCTAGGCTTTATCGCGAGAGCTCTGGAGACTGATTATTATTTCGACAGCAGGGAGTTGGTCTCGTGGTCCACCGCTAATCAATTCAACTAACATTGCGCGGGGTCCGTCAGGATAGACCAGGGGTCGGCAGACTTTCAAGAGAGAAGAGCAAAATATTAAGTAAACGGAATCTCAAAATTTTCTTAGAGTCGCAGCGTACATTGGGGAAAAAAAGCGAGATAACATCAAGATTATTATTTAAAACTCAAATTCACAATTCATTGAATAACATTTTGGGCTTTGTAAAGTTTACTTGTTAGAACGGTGATCTTGCATTGCTTTTTAATGCTTTGAAGTTTTCCATTTTAGGCATAATTGTAAATTATCTCAGTTAATTTGCTTCTTAACTTATTTTTTACTTGATTCATGGAATGTTTATTCGCATAAATAGGTGAAGTAAAAAATTATAAGACTGGTAAATGATAGTTATTTTATTATATCATATATTTTAGGTAAACTATTTCATGTATCAAATATGATTGTAGATGAAAATGTAAACTAAAGTTGAAGAGTCGCAAATGCCTATGAAAAGAGCCGCATACGACTCGCGACCTCTGGAATAAACGAATGCTTTATTTTGAATAAAATACGATACAGATAGTCCAGTATTCAGTGTTAAAGATAAAAAAATGTATACATAATACGTTTATTTAGTAGGTAGCCTAGAAAATGTCACAAAAACTGCAAATTTTACCTTTCACATGCTAAGCAAATGCTTTAAAATCTAGCTATTCCTCCATTTGACTGCAGTTAAAATGATGATTTTTTTGTTTTCGAAGTGAACCTATAGTGTAGTGATATATTTTAAATAGAAATTAAACTAATCAACTAGAAACGTGTTTAATTGCGCTATGCGACAAATTTTTGAACTTATAAACTGTAGCTCTTTAAAATGGATACATCTATTATTACATTTTTTAAGACAATGAACTATGATCTGAAATTACAACTTCACAACTTTGTTCTCCTTAAAAATTAATATTTTAAAATACTAATTAAATGTAAAGATATACATATTAAATCAATAATAGTTGGATAATGCACCATTCTCGTATTGTGAATAGATCCAGG
The DNA here is from genome assembly GCA_031772225.1 of Eubasilissa splendida. Taxonomy (NCBI): domain Eukaryota; kingdom Metazoa; phylum Arthropoda; class Insecta; order Trichoptera; family Phryganeidae; genus Eubasilissa; species Eubasilissa splendida. The sequence continues at coordinate 30,457,580 of CM062854.1, read as the reverse complement.
TTCGAATCCCGGTAGCGCAACAAGAATATTTATCGATAAAATACACGTATGATATATCTTTTTAATTAGTATTTAAAATATCACAGACCTGTGTTCTGAATAATTACAACTTTACAATAAGAATGTGTTTTCCTTAATAATCAATATTTTTATTTTTTATTTTTAATGAATACGCATTTCTGTTGTGTTTTTAATTCTTTTGATAGATAGATTTCTTTATGTATATATGTATAATTAATTCACTTAATTTGTGTTAATTATTAACATCTTTGATGTATTAAATTTTATTTTATTTTATTTAGAATAAAATGGTTACTCCCGGTGAAATATGTAGCAAGCTAGTATATTAATAAAGAAGTTAAAATAATTTTTCGGATATCGGATATTTTCTCATCTTATTTGAGTTTATCTGTATTATAGTGTTAAATATCACCGGCTGTCATGCGTATCTTCGACAGAATTTAAATATTTTTTAATTTTACAAAATTTATGATTATTTTTTTGTAATTTTCTAAAATCTGTTAAAAGGTTCTGTTTTACATTTTTGAAACATGATCTGATGCCATGTCTCAATATAGACTCCGCAAAAAAAAACGTGTATTTTAATGTTTTTTTTGTATGATGCCCAATCATACATCTTTTAATACGTTTGTTTTACTCAAATTTTTTTACGTCTCTTTCGTTGAGAGTTTTGAATGAAGTTTAATGAGTTTTGAAGAGTGTGAATTGTGTGAATACTTACCACTACCAAGAGTTCTATTATTCTAACTATTTTTGACATTTTAAACGGTTTTAATTTTTTATTTCTGTCGAATTCTAAAAATGCCGAATCTAATTTCAAGAGTTGCGAAATCGAGCGTGTCGCTCAAGAATAAAAACTTCACGGCCACTGAAGAAATATCGAGAATGAAAAAATTCTTTAAAATATTAAACGTGTTCAAGTTCTTTTCATTCCTTAACACCCCTTCATCTCAAGCCGAGGGATATTTTTATAAAATATATTATGTACTTTCATGTATTGAAAAATATTTTTTAACGTTACTTGTTGTATATGTACTAATTTTGAAATCAATAATGGTATTTTATTTTTGAATTTACAATTTTTTAAACATTATTCCGTGATATTTAATACAAATTAAAAATAATTAATTTGTAATATATTCAAAATTAATCAGTATTTCAAAAAAATGCGTAATTTGATCCCGGAAATTTCTGTTGCCAGGAGAGAGCTTTAACCGATTAAACTACGATGAGATGAAGTTCAGATTCAAATCTAAGGCTAGTTAGTTTTAAAAAAAAGTGATTTAGCCACGATACTAACCGCTTTATTTAGTGAAATCCAGAATATATTATGTCACCAGGCGGGGTCACAATTGTGTCGCGTAATACGCCAGAACGGTAAATAATGTATTTAAATCATTGTTATCTAATTGGCTCATTGTTTGTGATATTTATTGCTGACTAGGTAAGTTTAATAAATTATGAATCTTATTTTTTAAAATATTAAGAAAACACTAGCCGTGATCGCATAGCGGCTACTATTGTCCTCAAAATAGCCACTACCCGAAATATACATGTTTAAATATGATGTAAACAATTCGTACAACTTGTTCATCGTTTACTTATTTGAGGATTTATTTTACAACAGATGAACAGATTGGGTACAGCGGGAACTGGCGAGGAGAGGGGGGGTGGGTTGATCTTTTTTATACGATACACGAACAGTACACGTGTATTGTTAAACTGTTAAACTATTTCGGAACTTTTTCAATCAGTTTGCAAAACAAATCAACCAAACGTTTTCCAAACTATTTTCCCAATCTGTACACCGATGTACATCGGTGAATTTAATACTAAAAGTTTACACATTAAATTTTTTTTAACACTTAATATATAAATATTAAAAATCAAAATTCGTTTGATGGTTTCTTTCGACTAGTGATAGTGAACCGTTATTGTGACCGATTGTGTTCGATGATCGGTAACTATTGGAGGTTTAGTTCGTAGTGTACTAGTGATTTCTCAAAGAATTACAAATAATCATCGTTATAATTAATCATCGTCACAATCACAGCCACTATAAAGGTTTAAATAATGGTTTAACCATCATTACTTTAAAATATGAATTAAATATATTAATTATAAAGATATACATATAAAATCAATTTTATCGAAAAATATTGTTGTTGCTACCGGGATTCGAACCTAGATCTCTTCCAACGAACGTTCCCCGGACGACAATATTTTTCGATAAAATTAATTTTATATGTATATCTTTCTAATTAATACATTTAATTTGTATTAAAAATATCACAAATCCATGTTCTGAATAATTACAACTTCACAATAAGAATGTGACTAAAAAAAATGTTGTTTTAGACATAATAATTATTTTTTAAATCGCTTTTTTGAAAATGTGACATGAATGCAGCAAACAACGCAGCTGTAATATTTGAAAATCGTTTAAAGTGCAATTGTTCGAGTTCACATAGTGAAGTGCATTCATTAATACACATGCACACGTATTTTGAAACAATGCAATATTTGCATCGTAACGGAATCGTTCGCTTTTGGAATTATGATTTTGAAAAATATTGACTTTTAATTATCATGGAAGAATTTGAGAAATGAATATACAGAAAAATGCGCAAAATTAGCTGGATGAATGATTCGGATTAATAATGAAAAATAAGTATGTCTAATAATAATATCTAATAAAAAATAAGTAAGTTCTAAAATATTAAGTTAAAAATTGAAAAATACTGCATTTTCAGACGTATTCTAGTATAGGTTAATAATTCGATTGAATTTCCCATACACATAAAGGATATTTCCTCCATTTCAAATCGAGTCTCAGTTTTGGCGAAATTTATATACTAGTTTTATGTCACTAGTTTTCATGAACAGTGTGCTCAAATAAATTGCCTCTTGAATAACCTCTCATCCTGGTATGACGTTCTTCTCTCTTACCGGATAGTCCGTGGAGAACACAAGAACGGCGGGTTCTTCACCTTAGAAACGCATACCCACCATGGTTTATCACAATCTGCTTTCATTCTAAACTAGGAAAAGTTATTAAAAATTGCTGGGAGAGATAAATGAAAAGATGTATAATGCTAACTAATGGAATCTAATCATAAAATCAAAATATAATTCAAATTAACAATCTTAATTTCGTCGGGTTGGGCGCGAGTTCGACGTTATTCAATGTAAGCTGGTGACAATAATATCAACATTTTACAAAATATGGCGTAACTTCTAATGCATGCTCGTCCGTGCACATACCATTTCCATGACCCATCATCGTAGTTGGTTCTCAGCATCCAGGCCGAAGCAATAGGATTTGTATAAAGAATTGTAGAAAATTAAAATGTGAAACGTCTCGTTTCCCTTCAGTTACATGTTCGATGCTCACTGTTACATCTTAGATTTGCTGGCCGCAGCAGTGAACCGCGTAATTTGACAGCTCGGAGCGATAAATTGAAAATGAACCATAAATGGTGACCGTTTTTATAACCTTCAAAACAGATCGTGTTACCAACATGAGGCCGTTGTTCGTGATTACGAGGTACTTGGCATTAAAACTAGTGACGGGGCAATTTTGAACGTGACATCAGTTTGTAATGTCACAATGCATTAGCATGATTTTGCTCACGAATTCTACTTTCCTTTATATTTGTATATTTAATATTTTTTTCAAGATTTCTCCAAAATTGGTCGGTATCAAAAGATAAAATATCTGTGGTTAATCAGTTAACAGCTTCGTGCCTACTTTTTAACACTCCTTCGCACGTGGAATACCGCTAGTTATTTCGAGCGCGGTGACTTTGTGCCTTTACTTTGTTTGGTTAGTGGTTTATGGTCAGTGGCGTGCGATGTTTTACAACACAAATATGGAAGGAAAAGGAAAAATATTGATACACTAGTATAGGTACAGACTCCGTTCGTGGAAAATAAATTAAGTTTGCAATGAAGCTGGGAATGCCATATGAACACTGTTTTCATTGCGTTTTGTAGTGCCTCGCAGTAGAACACGCGAACAGTAGGCATACACACTATTTTTACTTACGCTACAATTTGCATACACTTGCCTCGTGTATGGATTGAGTATACGCATTCAATATGCGCATGGATAATTGTAGTAATTATAGTAGATAATAAGTAATTGAGGATTATGTAATTCTATTATTTACATACCGATAAATTTTAACATTTTCTTATGATATTGCTATATCAAACGCATGTTGATTTAACAAAAAGTTTACTCCAAACGTTAGTCAATTCTTCTTCATGTTTGGTTTGGTTTGGTTGCTCCCGAGCTTTATATTCGAGGATTCCCTCACCATCTTACTTAGTTACGGTTCTCAGTGTTTCCGCCCCTCGTACACTTTTCGGTGGAAGAATAGTCCAATTCGAGAGACACACTCTCTTCAGAATACGTCACATGTGATGCGGTCTTCTCGCACTTCATGGACGTCTTCTGTCGAAGGCTGGCGACCAAGCTGCAGTGTGCTTGTTTGTACATCTTCGTAATTTTAAACTTTGAGCTCTTTTCTGAGGTTAGAAAGCCAAGAATAAGTTGCAGTTGCGACTCTGATGCCCCAACTTCTCCAACATAATTGTTGTATTTCTCATTGCGGAGAATGTATCCGATGTATGCAGCTTTCCTTCATTTTATAATTTTTATTAGCCCTCTGAATTTATTAATTCGCCATTTTGGCAGTTAGCATAAAAGATATTCAGGTACTTCAAATAATCTTAAAAATAGCCGTTTAAAAATATCTTAATATCTAATCTTATTTGCTCCTTTATTCTATACGATAAAACTACTGATCCTTTCTTAATCTTACTGGCTATTTGAGTTTGTAGTAAGCAAGCTAATGTCATTTTCGGTAACTTTGCATAATCTAAGGTTGCGTGTGCTCCATTGAGACTTTGCTTCTCTCGAGGATTCACCTGAAAAAACCGGCATGCATCAGTCGGTCTACATCGAATGTTCTGGTGCCATCATCACTTGCGTCATATATATTTCTTACTATTCTCTTCTCATTCATCGGTTCCACATGACCAAATCACCAATGTGACATTTCACTAGAAGTAATTATTAAACAAAACTTGACATTGTTAATACAATAACAATAAAGCATAACAAAACCTTACAACAATACAATTATTGTAAGACAAAAAATCAGCATTACATCCATGTGAAAAATAATTCTTACGAGTTAATACAAAATAAAGGGTATAATTCCATTCCCCCTCGAACAGATGTATTTCTTCGCAGATTACATCCCTTTAAGGAGTTCGATATAATATTTTGTCGAATGTATTCGGCACTTCTCCCTCCGTCCTACATAATTCCTGACGAGGAATGTTACTTTATATTTCTTCAATGAAGGTCGTTCCGAAAGAAACCTTTTCTTTTGCGAAAGAAAAAGAGCTTTTCTCGGATAAGCTCAAATGAGTCTTCATCTTTAATAAAGCGTAAGCTCACTTATCCTAAAACAGCTGATCTTACAAACTGTATTTGAGTAGAAATACTAGAATAATAGAGACTAAACGATATATTATTCAGCTTGTATGTGACGCGTTTAAAAATTTCGTAATCGTATCATGTATCACGCATTTACTACAGTAAATACGAAATACGAATAAAGATAAGTAACGAGTGAGTGAGCTCTGCGCTGAAAATGCGACGGCTCGGATGAGGTGCGGTGTAGAAATGGGGCGTCGAAATGAACGAGCCGGCGGAACGCCCAGCCGGTTCACTAGAGACGCTCGTAGGTGGGCCGCGCTCTGATGCCGGTTTAGTTTTGTATCACATAAATGTTATTCATGTCCATCTCAACATACGTTTAAGGCATTTCTTACCGCAATAACTTTTCGAGCATAAAATCCTTTCCATCATAATTCTTCATCTTCTTCGGTAACACCCATTTTTCATGCTTTACTATGTTATATTAAGCCTTTTTTTATATTTAAATATTCTGGTGATAGCTAAAATTCCGTCGCATATTTTTCTTACATTGTCTTATATCGTCATAGGACAACTAAAATGCTAGTATAAAAAATAATATATTCAAACAAAGTATTTTCAAACTTTCTTTATTTTATGTTATCTTTATACCTACTAATTAAAAGTTTTATAATTACGTTGTGTAAAATGTAGCTTACAAAATCAAGACAGGTAAGATATTTAAAAAATCATAACTTATTACGCTCCAACACAGTTCAAAGAGAATTAACTACGGGCTGTTGTCTTTGATGTCCGATTTGGAATTTTTTATTTCATTGGCCTTGGCCTCATCCCTGCATCTCATTTATTTAGCGTTACGTAATTATAATAACCAGCAGAAACCCAATCTAGACCCTAGGGTGGCTTCGCGTTTCTTTTGGACTGTTTTACTGTGGCTGATACATTTAATTCAATTATTAATTTTCAAAACACAAATTGTACAACATTTTAAACACAGAGCTACGGAGATATTAATGAAAGCTACTGTATTTTGATTATTTTAGAAAATTATCTATGTCAAAAATAAAGATAACTAGAACCTTAGGTTTCGGTGAAATCAAGAGTGATTCAAATCTACACTGGCTCTCGGTGGTAAATATATTTTTTGTTAGGAGAACACATTCTTATTGTGAAGTTGTAATTATTCAGAACAGACGGTCTGTGATATTTTAAATACTAATTGAATGTATTAATTAGAAAGATATACATATAAAATCAATTTTATTGAAAAATTTTGTTGTTGCGCCACCGGGATTCGAACCTGGATAATTACAAGTTCACAATAAGAATGTGTTCTCTTAATAATAATGTTGTATCAATGTGTCCAAAATTTAATAAAAATGAATTGAAAATTCTGGCGTCTGCTATCAGATTACTCAAAGATATTTGAGATTCTGTAAAAATAAGGTAGATGGCTCTTTCAAATAGTGGAACGATTAAATGTATTAATATCAAAAGGTAACATATAGGTTCGAAAATTTGTCGCTAAAAATATTGTCGCTATAGCATAGTTGGATATTGCACCTTCCCCGATTTTGAAAGAGATCCAGGTTCGAATCTCGGTGGCGTAACAACAATATTTTTCGATAAAATTGATTTTATATGTATATCTTTCTAATTAATACATTTAATTAGTATTTATCATTTTTGTGTGCAATAATTATTAAATGTTTTAAAAAATGAGTAAGTACCTAAGTATAAAACGATAATATTATTACGTTTTCCGTCTATTCGTATGACTTTCTGGACATCTAGGACAGTGTTATTATAGTATAGTGCTTGATTAAACGGCCAGATCTATAAGCAGGGCAAAAACGAACATGTTTTTAATATCTCTAGGTTACTTCAATGTTGTATCTTTTTTTAATATTCAAAAACAGTTAATTTGAAATGAAGTGTACATATGTATTTATAACGAGTAAGAAAAAATATACATAGCATCTGTCATCTTTTCTTATCTGTAGTGTCTACGGTATACCATAGTATTAAGCACATTCCGAAATCTTAAAATAATGATTTTTGGTTGTTTTTAATCCGATTCTAAATAGCATCTTTGTGTTAATTACTGTTTATCCGTGAACAAAGGTGAAGTATGGTATGTTTCGGGGAAAGCTCTATCAATGAAATATAGATTATACGGGAACAATTTTAATTACATTGAGATTATATTTACATGTGGTTTGTTTTGGGTAGAGCTCTATCACTGAAAAATAGATTCTATTGAGGCCTTAACCGCGCAGCGATCACCAAAGGCCGCGTAGCTGTCTCTATTAGCCGCGAAGCCAGTAAGGCATAACAGCAAACAATCAGCGATAGCCAATGAGACCCTGACCACACAGCGGTCATTAATAGCCGCGAAGCGGTCACTTGTCACCCGCGGGGCCTAGCAGTAAACAAACGACTATAGCCGATGAGACCCTGACCGCACAACCCCAATAGCCGCTCGCATTGCCTATCAGTAACAGTATCTGCTAGTACAATATAATTTATCGATATACTTGCCATTAAGCCATTTCGCCTCATGGATAGATAAAGAGGATAGTTCGCAAAACTTATCAAAATGTGTCGATAAACAACTATTTTTTATTATTTTTATTTTTTTATTTTTTAAAAATAGATTTTTTTAAAATAGATCCTGTCAAAGAAACAATATATTTTTTAGTTAGTTATGACATCCTGAAGAAGAAAATGGTATTTTTCGAAACCGGTAGATGTATTTAAACTCATTTTAGTGGTTAATAAAACAAAGATAATAAATAAAAATATGAATCTTAACCACAAAGATAACATTGCTGATTTTAAAAGTATAACTATTGTATTGTCAATATTTATCCATATTGTATTTATTTAATAAATTAAACATTGCTCGTAAATTTTATCAACAAACTACTTAATGTAACTTAAGCCTGATGATGAGAGGCAAGGCTACCAACACTAAATGAGTATCAAAAGTGTATCTCTAGCGTGTAGTACTATATAGTATTAATACAATTAAAATAAGTACACATATAATAAGACTCATTTAATATATCTTAATATAAATTAAAAGATGACAAAATTATTATATAACCGAGACAAATGCGAGTACCATCGTTTTAAAACTACGCTGCATTGACATCAAGAAAAATAAAATATTGAGATGATTTTAAGAGAGTTTTTTTTTTTATTTATATGTAAATAGTACAAATAATTAAAACATACATTGAAGACAAACACGGAATGGTCAGCACGAGAATAAATAATGGCGGCCGTGGACCGGAACAACGGAACATTTGTTTTATTTACGCGGGTCGCCACATTGACATCGGCCAACGGAACAAAAGAAAATACAGTGTTGTCAGGCGTAGTCCAGGACAACATAAACAGAATCAAAACACGTCAAGTACTCGAGAAAAAAAATACTCGGATAGCTCGGTTTGCTTGACAATGCTTGATAATTGATTATTCCGATATATTTATGATAATCGAGCTTATACAAATGTATCGGTACTGTATTATATATATTTTACTTATATTAATTTTTGGACGGTACGTGATCTTTCTTAGGGTGTTTACTTAAAGAAACCCAAAACTAAACAGGTTTCAACGAAAAAAAACATAGCGTGTACTAAATACTATTTACAAGGGACGCTGTCACGAGAAGCACGGTCCACCCTCGCGGGGGATTTTGGAATATTAATATGCAAGGGTTGAACCTGCCTCCGGTTTATATATAATCCCATTTTATAGTCGGTCTTTTCAATTTATATCGATCTTTTCTAATATCGAAATTCTTCATGTTTTAATAAACTAATTATTTTAAATTTTAACGCTGTTATGCTTATTTTATACCCGTTTTATTTTATGGAACTTGCGATCATATTTTGCACAACAGTAAATGTGAGCCCTGAGTGCACGCTCGAGTCGAGCGTTGTGAGAGGCGGGTCGTACAGCATGGATATCAGACTCATGTTTATGAATGCGAGTGTCCGGAGTTGCGGTGGCCAGTGTGTGTTGGTTGTTTGCGTTCAGCGTTGCGTGCGCATGCAAGATCGAACCAGTTTGTGTTTGAACAGCGTTTTATGTTGACGTTCAAGATGTTCTTCAAACTAATACTATGTGTAATTTATTAAAAGCATAAAATTATTTTATTTTTTGATATATAGGTAAAGGTCGATATTACAATTCTTGTACATTCGTGAAATTTGGCTTAATTTATTTAACCTTAAACTATTATATGATCCAGACTTTTCTCTAAGTCAAATTTTAAGAATGTGATTTTTTCTAAATACATATCAATAATATCATACGAAGCCATGATGACAGCTTAAAATACGACTACCAAACTCGGACGGTCATTTGTCGTACGGCCGCACGCCCCAAATAACGCTTTTTCTTAACGCTTAGCCTGAGGAAGAAAACATGATCCAACTTAATTAAGAAAATATGAGGGATATCTTTGAATATATGTTAAACGTTTGGATTGTTTTGAATTAAGGTTTAATATACAACTAGCAGAAACCAAAAAAGCCATGGCATGATAGATGGCTGATTGCATTTACATTTGCTTCGCGGTCAATGTTAGCCACTGTCTATTCAAGGCCAGTGTTTCCGTACTATGTTCAAATGTTGAAAACGTTATTTAATATTACCAAATAATTACCAAAAGGGGAAGTAGTTTATGTTGATGTGTACGTACATTTGCCACCTATCGACAGATTTTTTTTTTAAATAGATAATTCACCCATAAGCTAGAGTATATTATCTACCGTTTAATCTGCGTGTAATATAATATAATGTGCAAAGGGATGAGTAATAAAAATGTTTAAATAATAATACAGTATTAACTGTTAGAGTGGATTTCTTGTTAGAAACAGAAAGAAACAGGATGACACAGTACTCAGAAACAACCACTCACCTTTTGAAGTTCCGCCTCTCTCTCTCTCTCTACGCTCAGTAATGAAGAATCCCTCGCCGGATGCTGGGAGTCACCTTTTAAGACACTCGAAATTGATGTAGGAAGTACCGTCAGCCACTTTTCAGGTATTTTGTGATGTAGGTAGATGACCGGCGCGTATTCGAAAAGGTACACAGGTTGTACCAACTGTTTACCGTATGGCGAACAAAGTAGGTATGTGTCTGGAAGTTGAAAGGAATCTATCTCGGAATTAGGAACTTTCTCTAATATAAGTATTACTGTGCATTGCTATCTATGAGAGTTTAAGCATTCGTTTTTTAACCAATATTAATATTTGTGTCTGTGTTTCTAGTAATATATTATATTCTACTCTCCTATCCCCCTACTCTCTGGACCCAGCGGAGGCTATTTGGAGCACCCATCCTTGTTCTAATACATAAGATTTTCCATTTATCACCGACTAGAAGTATGTATAATGCTATAGATACAGCGAGATGAGTTACAGAATTAAAAATCTGTCAAAACCTCATATATTTTATATTCTCCTTAATATGAACGAGGCAACACACGATTCTGGCTATAAAAATAATTAAAATGATATGACAAATATTTAAATCAACACTGTTTATCTCTTGGGAGATTTTATTTCGGTAGTATAAATGAAATTAAAAACATAATTTGTCCTCTGGCCGGGAATTGACGACAGCATTCAGTTTTATTATTTTTTATGTGAACCTACACGAGAGACCGCCTCGGGTAGGGTGGGTCTCGGTGGGGGATTATCGGAAGGTCGGGAGGGAGAGAATGTAAGGAGTAAACACAAATTACGGTAAATCCCGTCTCACTTTTAATAAAGATCAGAAATTGCTTTATCGTTACTTAATTTATTTTTAAATTGTATTTTATCCTACAGGAGTAAGGCATTAGTTGTACATATGTAATAGTAGTTAGTGAATACAGTGGCTCAGCATAAATATAGTCAAATTTAAAAATATGATTAATGAGATAGACGATACAAATAAACGGTAAATCATTATATTTAGGAATCACGTGATATTGGGACAATCATTTTGCGGTAATGATGTATTGGAATGTTGGTACATTTTTTGTATAATTAAAAATAGAGCAATTACTCAGATACGCTGAAAAAATATAAAATTACCACTGGGACTCGATCCCGGAACTTCGAGAATGAGTTACCAAATATTGCATTATATGAAATGAAATATTTAATAGTGTATTTTTTCTGTTTATCTTTCTAGTTGATTCACTTAATTTGTATTAAAAATACCACAAAACTATGCTCTGAAAAAAATGCAACTTCACAACAAAAATGTGTTCTCTTTAAAAAAAAAAGCATTATATTTACACTACGTTAACAATGTAATTTCACATTACGACATTACATTATATTTTTAGTGAGTTTTATATAATTTCCTGTTGAGAGCTATCATTTTTATTTGCTATGAATCTCAAAAACCTTTGAGTAATACATTCTAGATTACTTGTGCACGCCACTGGTTGACTGTAGTCAAATAAAATAATTGTCAAACATGATGTACCTGAAAACTTTCTAACGTTCGCAATACTCCCACTTGCATCAATCAACCTTGTACACGAAAATACTAAATAACGGTAAAGGAAAATTAGCTTAGTGCACATCCCTATCCCCACAGGGTAGGTTTCTTTCCGCCCTATTGAGTGCGTTCACGCGGCGGGTGTAAAGGCGATTATTTTTTCAGGCAATTATTCTTTCAAGCGGTCATTCTTTGAAGAGATTACTCTCAGCCAGTCTGCGAGGAAATAAAAATTGTCACGTAATGAAGCTCAGTTGAAAAATTAACATATAAATTGAAAGCGTAAACTGTATTTTGTTTATTCTAGTAGTTTGTAAATGTTTAATGATGTCTTTACTACCTAAACGATATTATTAGATCAATATTTTGTTTGATAAGGTCACGTATTTCAAGTTGCACATTTGCGTAATCTAATACTCCCGAGTCTGAGGGTATTTAGTTTTCATTCTTGGATCAAACCAATGACGTTACAACTAAATATCACGATTTTCTTCATCAGCCATTTATTTCTCGTTTGTGAAACAAATCAAAAATTGGGTCTAGCGATAAAATATTTGTCTAGTTTTCTAATAGTCATGGATTCAAGACAGTCAAGTTTTACAATACAAAATTGGTTGTTTATGTGAAGGAACCTCTTCTGAACGAATAACAGAGTTCAAAGGTTTCATAACGGAGATGTAAGTTTTAAAGATGAAGAGGGTCGAAGATATCCTGCTTTTGATGACAAATTGAAAGCTTTAGTGGGAAATAACAGGCGATAAACAATTAGCACTAATTAATTCAAGACAATTAATCTAGCTTTTGCCCAAGAATTTTAACCATTTCAAAAACCGCTATAACCTTAATGAAAAAAATAATTAAATAACACAGAAACAGCAAAAAATTCCTTTAAAAAATTCTTGGATTTTAATTAGTCTGTGTTTTATTGTACAGGCGTAAATAAGCTTGAAATTCGTTGACAGAAATACACAGAATTAGAGATTAATATAGTTTATATTCTCTGAAGTAGGACTGTATGACTGAATTTAAAATTATGGTTAGATATATTTCGTGCAGAAATATATTTTTTTAAAGAAATATTGCTGGTCTTTGATATCTCATCAAGAGCGTATTCTTCAGGATTGAAGTCGTATTTTTATTGGAAGATCTTCTTTATTAAAATAAACTCCTTGTCTGAATGAGGGGGTTGGAAAAATAAGGGATGCAGGAAAGGTAAAAGGAATTCGGAAGAGGGACAGGGGGCGGCTGAAGGACCACCCAAAACCAGAAAACACGATCCATCTGTGAATCTTTGAATTTACAGGTCATCTGGTTCCAGGTTAGGTACAACGTTGTTCAGCATGAAGTACACTTGGACATATACTTTGGTGGTAGCGCGAAGTATGAAATAACACCATGGACAGCACCAAATCGATTCGCGTGGTAGCGAAAAACCGTATACACAAAAATAAATATTAGTCCCACACAGCAGGACGATAATTAACATAAGCCAACAATTTGTTCCCACACGGCAGGACGAATTTGGCGGCAGTGAACGCACCCAAAATGGTGAAAGCTACTTTCAATTCGAAGGTACAACTTCAAATCAGCAAAACCATAGAGAACACACCACAGAAAGATACGTGTTCTAGTTATAGGGAAAGGGGGGAAGTGTATAGGTAATAGACATGAACCACCGATCTACGTATGTAATATTTATATATTTTCGTGCACTGTCGGTTATTGTTTATTACTTTTATAATTTGATATTTTATCCGTAAAAAGCCTGTGCGCGCAACCTTTGGCCAAAGGACCCAAGGTAACGGGGCGTGAGACGGATGCTCAGGGACAGGGGGCTCAGGGACCAAACCAAACACTGGAAGAACACGACCTACATACAGTGTTTATACTCCTCATGTTTTCGATTTCTTATTTTACAATGGCTACAGATCTACTAAATTCAAGAACACCCACTTCACTGATACGCACGAAGCACTACCCGCACCACACACAATAGCAAAGATGAAACGTATGCACTAGAACAGGGACATAATGTCTACATAATAATACGTTCGCACTAGTTCAGATACACGCACGGCGACCAGTGATCCATGGATCTATCACAAAGATTGAACAGAGCCTTTCTCCAAATCTGATCTAACTGATCGTAGCGAGTCTTCCGAAAAGTTATATGTCCCTGTTATAATTATTACCCATACGTTACACATGCACAGAATATCTCAGAATAAATTAAATTATAAGTTAGTGTGCTCTTTCGTATGAATAGTTTTAGTAAAATTTTGATTTGAAAGATATATCTTATTCCCAAAGAGAATGGTGAAAAATTCTTCTAAATTTTTTTGTCTCAATATAAACCTTATTTTAGATAGTCTTACCTATGTCGGTACCAGGATATCTTTGTTTTACGAAATTCGCAGTTTTTTAACTCATAACTAACGGTCATCAGGTCGGCTAGAAAATAAGCCATGTACCTTCCTGTGCCAAGGTACGACTTCATAATCCACTTCCATGTAAGACTAGCGTTATGTCGACATCACCATCTGCATTACATTTTAATGGTAAAATTCTATAGCAATACCATGATTTTCAAAAGAAGAATGTTCATTCAGCGCTGTCCGGGATTGAGGTGTAATTATAATTTAAAATTAACAAAGAGAATGTTGGTTTTTAAGCAAAAGTCTTTTTTAGTATTAAAATATTCAATTAGAAATATATACAGAAAAAATTTACAATATTTGGTTGGTACCGAGATTTGATCGTCAACAATTTTTAGTATATCATCAAATTCTGTAGTTTTTTATAATATCGTAACTCTGTAGCGAATTAATGAGATATTTTCATATGTAACATTTCAAATGTTTACACATTAACACTTACAGCCCGGTGGGTCAAAACAAAATACGTCCGGCGGTGATGGGTCATTTTAGAGACCCACCTTAAGTTTTTGGTTTTTCAACCGTTTTGTGGGAGATTTTTTATAATTATTGATTATTGATTTAATGAAATGGCATGATATGCCGTAATGTTTCTGCTAAAAAATTAAAGTTAAAAATTAAAAAATATTACGAATAATGTACATATTCTCACGCATCAATAGACAGATAGCATAAACACAGCCAAAATACAAACATCCACTGAGCATATGATCTTCTTGTCGAAACCCGAGCAGGTAATATCATAAAACTTACAGGTAGGCACAACGCCCCTCAAATAATTATATTTCTACCATTTACTAAGGGCCGCTAGACGAAAATAAGTAAAAAAAAATACATGGGCGCATACCTGGTATCATTTGTCTACCCGCTCAAAATGTTGACAATATATGTTTCGGCGTAAGCGTTGAGATTCAATCCGACTGTCTTAGGTCAGTTTTTGAGCGTTTTTTCACATTTTTATCAATAACTTATTTGAATCTCGTCCGATAACATTTATTTGTATCTCAAATTATTTGAAATTATTTAATAAAAGATCAGCTAGACGAAAAACAACATTATATGAATATTTGTAGCGTGATTCATATTTTTACAAACACCCGGGTCAAATCTGACCCACCGCTGCAGAGTATGTGTGAATGCTTTATTGACAATTGGTGATAATAAATATTTAATTTTTCCCCAATTTCCGAAAAATTGAACCGTTATTATATTAATTTTTGTATTGTGCCAACCCGTGATGAAATAAGTTGACAAAGGACTGTGATGGAAGCATTTTGTGATTTATCATCGAAATGCGGTGACTGTTATGAAAAGAGTTTCGTCGTCCGAAACGATATCGTCCTTTTGAAAAGACCGGACAATAACTCGATGGAATGATCGAGGTCCTGGAACAGGTCAACTGAAAGGGTGAACCGGAAACGTTGACAAATTCTCTAAAACTACTTTCGGCAGATGGGGGAATACAAAGGTCGAAACACACATCGCACAAAACCTTTCCATAAAAGCATATTCGTACGCCCGAGGACGTAGTCCTTTATAAAAGATATATAAAATCATATATTTCTAGCAAAAATTTTCGATGAACCTAACGTGGTGTATTTTGAAGAAGAAAATAATTTATTTTATTCTTAAGCTTTTTTACGTTATCTGTAAACGAAATATCAAAGAGATTATTTTTAATCTACTTAAATTGCAGACCTTTAAGGTTAATTTGAACCATTACGTAACTTTGTACACTACTTTCCATTTAGAAAGAACAATTGTTTTATTGTGAGTAATACCATACCAATATAGTAAATGAATACACATGATTTAGTATGTATAGAGGGGTTTGGAATATTATTTGCGGGACGAGGAGCATTCTACACACATTATTTATGGAAACATAAATCCGATAGATTATGACACATTATGCGAGAGTAAAAGTATTTACTCTTCTAAAATTAAATCTTTGTGTAAACAATACGTATTTTATTAAGGAGAACACATTCTTATTGTGAAGTTGTAATTATTCAGAACAGATGGTCTGTGATGTTTTAAATACTAATTTAATGTATTAATTATAAATATATACATATAAAATCAATTTTGACGTAAAATATTAATAATAATAATAAATTAGTATTTTTTTACATTAATGCATATTATATTATCAGTGTTTAAATTTTCGTTCCAATCGAGTCATATTTTAAAAAAAAATCGCGGAGCTCTTCGATTGCGTGAGTGGCACCAAAGTGAAAATTTTGGGACAGGGAATTTTCGTTAATTCATGTCTACTTATTTGGTGGTCTGTATACCATACCTACGTAATATGTACATTGTAAAAGTGTATTGATGCCGCTCGATGTTTTAATTAGTCAGTGCGTTTGAAATTAGTTTAAAACACGGTATCTACAAAAAATATGTACGAAATGTTTGAATTTTGGAAATTAGGAAAGTTTAAATATTATTTCTTAATTTATTATTTTTATATTTTTACCAATATGTTTCTTAGTCGAATGGATTTATTGCTTTTTCCATTAATCTAAATATAATATCATATTTATATAACTACGTACTAATACTATAAAATCCACATATTAAAAATAAATATTCTTAAAAGTATTATACGAGTATGTTCCAATAAACTTTTTTTTTCTGTACATAAATATACTTAACTTTATTGCTATCGCGTATACATAAAATAAATAACACAAAAAAATTGTGTACATGAAAATTTGAGCTTGAATTTGAAAATTAATAATATATGTATATATATTACGTGTTCTGGAAACAGACACTAATACAATTGTTCTTTCCTTATTTTCCTAGATTTGTTTCCATAGCTACCTTCATCAGTAGTTATTCTAATAAAGGTACAGTAGTCTAAAAAGTTTTACGTTTGAATAATGGACATTGTTAATTAAAAGTAATTTGTTAAATTAATTTTATAATTATGTCTTTATAATGTTAGGATAAAAGCTATATTATAATGTTTTAAATTATTGTTCTCTAAGTAATATAAGTTTTCTCACTAATTAGATAATAATTACAATTTTAACATAATATGAGTATTCACCGGATACCCTAGTCAAATTTGTTAGAAATGGTGCGATAAAAAAATATTTTTATTTTATCCTTTTCATTATCGAGTTATCTAAACTATTTTATTTTACAAGTATACTAAGGTATGAATTGTTTAAAATTTGATAAGCCTTTATTATTATTTTTATCTGGTAAGGTGTTTATCTCATATTAAATGATCAATGATATACAAACGTTACAGTGCGTACAAACTAAACGATATGAAAAAGAAGATGTCCCTAAATTTGTTTGTGGTGTTGAATAAAATTAAAGCTGATACGTGAATCAGCACAAGGTTCAATAAACATAGACATGAAGTAACAGTGATGTGTGACGTACATCATCTTCTTAGAAACAGTAGCAGTAGATAGGCATAATCCTGTTTCTTCTAGAATAGAAGCTATCTTCAAAAAACATTAATTAAAAGTATATATTTCTTCGCCTTTAAAGAATTTAAAATCCGTTAACAAAATGTTCGAATGGAAGCAAAAATTCAACGCTGTCGTCCTGATGTTGTGCCTGGCGGTCCTCGGCTCCTGTGAGCGGGAGCCGGAGGCCTGGAAGAGCCACGGCTCCAGCCACTCCAAGAGCTCGTCCACCAGCCTGAACATCGGCTTGATCGTACCCAAGACCAACTTCGGAGTGAGGGAGTACATCAGGGCTGTGAACACGGCAGTGGGGAGTCTGCACCGGGGCCGCGGGACCAAGCTCAACTTTCTCAAGCAGTACGGCCTCACGCCCAAGAATGTGAACTTCGTTATGTTTTCCCTAACGCCGAGTCCAACAGGTATTTGTTTATTTATTAATACTACTAATTCTCAATGCAATTCCTTTATTTGAATGCACACAAACTATTCCGAAATATTTGTTGAATATGTCCTATGGCAGTGATTTTAACTCTTCCTCTCAAAGAATATCGGTTGAGATGGTGACGAGAATAATAATCTATATTACAGGTAACAATTTAATATTTATTCACAATATTACAGATTAAGTTCTCAGTTACATCTGCGTTGGAAGACGTGGAACGAAAGAGACCGTTCTCCCGCGCTCCGTCGTATTTAAACATTCTTCCTGGCGTACCACTCCATATGCACACAGACCATTTCGTCCCGTACGCGCGTGCGCCTATAGGCGACCATGTCAAAGCGACGCGAGATGTTGTGTTATAGTTGGTTATGATAATTTAATTATTGTTTATGTTTGCGACCTAATATTTATCAAAATCTGTGCAGGAATAATTTGCCTAACCAAAAATTTTAATGTGTTTAAGGTTAATTTAATTTTAATTGATTTAATAATAAGCTGCCACAATAGCCGCCCACAGGGCCTGAGAGCAAGCAATCGGCAATAGTAGCCGATTGATTATCTGCTAGTTGTTTTATATTGTGAAAATGTCCCAGGTACTTATTGTAAATTAAGGTTTTATGGCCGACAACCTTTTTGCTTCTTATATTTCCCCCCTTCTGCACCCTCCCTGTACCAACTTCCCCGAGCGGTAATTTAAAACTATTTCCAGTTGAGTGTGCAACTTTTGTGCGAGCGTGCGGCCCGGAATAACAATACCTCGTGTCCCATGCGGAAGCGAGAGCTTCGAGTTTAGTCGACGGGCTAAGGCAGATAGGGAATAAATTCCCAAATCGTTGAAAACTTTTCGTTCATACAGACAACTTACTGAGTAACCCTGGGTTAGGGATGTGCAAATTATGGCGTAAAATGATGTTTTGAAAATACCCACACTTTAATATTACACTTTGGCATTATACACTGGTCGATAAAAAAGCAAGAATTTTTTTTTGGATTTCTTATCACCCAAATCAAAGGGGGTTTTAATGGCAATTTCTACAGCTTTATAATCGGTTGTGTAAAATAGATACCTTCGAAATATATTGCTATGGATAGCACGACGCACGAATGCCTCAATACTACTATAGGGAACAGCGGTTCAAATTCACCGGCGTTCCCTGCCGGCATCGATACTAGCGACATCTGCATTTAATACCTACCCGGCGGCAGAGTGCTGCCGACCTATGTCGACCAGACTATCGCTCGCCGATGATACATTTTTCGTTCCGCTGCCCTGCCAAGGAGCTCGAGGTCGGCGGGGCCGACACTGAACACCGCTAACTCGCTCATCTACCCTTTGCATGTTTTGCTTCTCTACATTTCATTTTTACGCGCATACCTTCTGTACTCTCTTTTCTGTCTTCTGTCACAATGAAAGACCCTACACCAACCGCGCGTTTCCATTTTATTCTACCCAACCCCCATACTACAACAAATCCAATCACAGCAAGCCTTATCCGCAACAGGGAACAAAAGATTCTTTGACCACATTATGAACCAATGTGACAATCTTGAGATTATCCTGGAAACGGTAGATAGATACGCTGCATCTGGCTGAAGTGACCCAGCTGTGAGGGCGACGCAGAACTGGAACTTGTAGAGGTGCATTACGAACTGAATATCATATGATTGAGATAACTGTGTGATGTGTCAATAATGACATAAAGGACGAAAGAAGAAGAAGTTGACCCGTAGAGACTCGTGATTAAGTATTATATCATAGTGTATAAGTATTACTACAATATTCAAGTCAGACCATTTGCACTTACCATTTGCCAATTGAGTAATTTTATCTAGCAATACCTTAATATGTGTTTTTCATCCTTGTCCCTACCGTTGTTTCTGTTGAACAGATTGTATGAGCAAATAAACAGAACTATTCCTTTTTTAAAATGGTTTTACAGTTAAAAATACTCAGTTTTTGTTTTTGGAATATTCAAATTTCGTATCAGATCATATAATCTATACTAAATTATTAGCGGTGGCTCTTTTGTTGGACTTGAATGTGAACGCGCCAGGCGCGCTGGTGACACCAAAAGAGTGATTATATTATAGCAAATGATTAATATCGTATAACGGTTTTGATTTGGTCTCTAGATTCAGTACCCTAAATGATTTTTTTTACAGATTTTGATGTAGATCTAGTATAATTAAATTAAAATCGTTATATGCCTGATTATTCTTCGTAATGCGTTTGTGTCCAGAGTCCTTTGAGTCCCTGGCGTACATTTCTCTACCCTGTACTATACGGAACAGCGACTTCAACCTTCTGATTCCGATCCAATCACGAATGTCCTTAGTCAATACGCCCAACCGACATTCCTACATCCTTTCATCTTATCCTTTATGAAAAAATGTAGAAGTTAGTACATACTTCGGCCCTTACGAGACGTGACTGAGATAACCAATTTTACACAGATTGACCATAGACATTAACTCCCTATTCGCATTTGCTCTTCGTAATACTTCAAAGTTAACAAGCAAGTCTGTTCAAGGTTTTCGAAGAATTCTAGAATAATGTTTTAATGCCATAGAAAAAAATTAATCCTATATACAATTTCATCATTCTTTGCCTCGGTTTCAAATTAAGTTTATCTTCCAAAATAATTTCTTCATTTTATTAAATGCTACCCATACAACTTCGGTTCTAAACCATTCTTATTTATAGAGATTAAGATCGACTATTATTATGCTGTTAAGAATATTTCAAACTGCCAGTTTACAGAATAATTTCACCTTTGATTTTAGGATATTCACCACTGTATGTGGTATAACTAAAGATCATTAGTTTTGTTTTTGAAGTATTTATAATAAGGTCCAGTTCCACTCCAACTGCATTCATTATGTCCAGGAGTTCTTGAAAGTCAGCATTATTATCAGCTGGTATCATTGTATCATCAACTTTTCTAATGTTATCAATATGTAAGCCATATACCTATTTTTGTTAGTAAAGTAAAAGTAATAATATATTTTTTAAATACATATTTTGGACACCCCTAAATTATTTAATTGAGTTAATATACATACTTCATCTAGAAGCTTATGAAAATTACACACCATTGTTTTCCAACACCTAAATTACACACACTAGATAATTAATACCTTCGACAGCTTTAATATTAATGCAGAAAAACTAAAAATAAACTTATACACTGAATTTCAACAATTTAAAATTTGTTTAAAACATTGAACACGCGGATGATTGCAAAGTAAAAACCATATTTTTATAAATGTCCTTTCATATAAAAAGTCGAGTAAATTGATGAGAATCTACGGGTTCGGAACCCATATTTATCTCAGCAAAGATCACCGGTCGTAGTTTTCCTGTTTGAAAAAATGAGTGACAATATAAATTTCCCATCGCCGTTTTACGTTCGAGCCGAAAGGGCATTACGAAAACCCTTTCTTATCAAATTTTATCACCCCTAAGCGATAAATAATAATGTGGCATTCTATTCTCGTGCAAAATCAAAAGATTTCTTTGTGGAGAGGAAGAACGTATAACATGCACACAAATCAATCAGCTGTATATCAATTCGTATATGTAAATATTTTACACTGCTAGATAAACACTAAAAATAAGTCAGAGGGAAAATAAACATTTTGGAAGAATTTGAAGAAAACAGTCATTTTTGTTCTCGGTAAACCCTTCAATAATGTAAAAGTAGCAATCGTCGGCTTGATTTTGAGGCTCCTAACATATGTACAGTAAAAATATTGAAAAATAATTGATTTCGGTGAACGCGCCAGACGCGCCAGTGACACCGGAGGAGTGATTATATGCAAAGAGCTTATATATGTTAACAATGCAAATTAAAAACTAATGACATAGTTTAAGGATCACGATATCGATATGAACATTTATATAAAATAAAAAATATGAAATTCTAATTAAATGTATTAATTTGGAAGATATATTAATTTGAAAAGTGTAACATATAACTTTTAACCTAGTTTTTTTCAAAAAATGTTTGCTCTGGAAGATTTCGGTCACTAGGTTCAAATTCAACATCCGAAAATACATGTATATAAGATGCATTAATTTTAATAAAATACGTTTTATCGGAGACTACCATAACATTAAAAATTATATATTGCGTTTCCCCATATATTTTTATGACTTTACGGACGTCTTGAATGTATTGGATTCAGAAATTCTATGGCTGTATTTATGCTATGTTTAATTAAACGGCCAGGTTTGTGAGACGCGAGCAGGGCAAAAATGAACGTGTTTTTAATATCTCTAGGTTAAGATTACTTAAATGTTTTCTCTTTTATATACTCAATAACAGTACATAAATACATATGCAATTAGAAATAAAGTGGACATTGTCTTTATTACAAGTAATAAAACACATACATGACATCTGTCATCTTTTTTTTTTAATACACGGAATACATGTCACATAAATATTCTTACTATTATCAAACTAAGCTAAACTCTTGTACTATGTAAATAAGACTAAAATACTTATCTTCAAACTACTGCAAGGCCATATTGATTGACCCAGCCATGTAGAATTAATATCTCTTCATGTACCATCTAGATCAACCCGGAAATCCGTACTCTTCCGCATTCCCAGAAGTAGAACATCTTACATACAAAATTCATTCATTCACCGGTTATGCAAATACCATAATGAGAAATTTAGAGAAATTGACTTGTTCAACATTAGCATTACTACGCCCAAAGGGTTCTTCTTATAAACCACCACAATCTCAATTTTGGCCATTTATTCTACCTATAAAAACACATGTTGCTCTTCCTATACCGCAACAATAGTTGCAACCTCCCCACCCTTCTCCCTCTTTTTTTTTCTTTTCATTAATTTTCTGCATCTAAACATACTTATGTATCTAAATATTTTTGTGGATTTTCATTATTAGTATCACATGTTAAGTAGTTCTTATGTTTGTTACAATATGTTTACACTGTCAAAATCTCTCAATAAAATAAAACTTGCTGGTGTCCTGGAAAGAGGCGCGAACCACCGACCACTAGATCACTAGGGCGGCGTCTTAACCACTACACCAATAAGCTATTATGCTATATATATATATATATACCATAAAATAAAACACTTCCCAAAATTCCAAATAACATTTTTGTGTTTATTATTGTCTATCCGCGAACAAAGGTGGAATAATTCAAATTAAATACAGATTTTATTTACGTGTGGTTTATTTTAGGGAAAGCTCTATCATTGAAATATAGATTCTATTGAGACCCAGACCAAAAATCTTTGCAGCCAAACGTCGCATAGCGGTCACTTTTGGCTGCAAAGCGGCTACAATAGCCGCCCGCAGGGCCAAGCAGCAAACGAGCAATCGGCGACGGGCGATGAGACCTTGACCGCGCAGCGGTCACCAATGCCCGCGTAGTATATGCTAGTTAAAAATATAATGTTTGAATTGGCGTTAGATTGTTTTGGAACATTTTATAGAAGGTTCGCGGATGGATTATAATATTTAAGAACGTTGTTAATTTAGTATTATTAAGATACCAAAAAGTATATATATATATATATTTGCAGGGGTGATATGATTAAAGTGACAAGATATAATGATTTATTCAGTACAGTATTGATTGTAAAACCTCTTTACTGATTTAAAATATATATTGATCTGATAAAATGTAATTTCTTTCGTTTTCATACGATTCTTACTGACTGAGACACGTAACACGTTTCCACCCGTTATATAATGCAGTTGTGGAGGTGGGTGGTGAAATGAAATGGGCTTCTTAGATAAGTAAGGTAGTGAAGCGATTCGGAGCCGTCGAAATGGACCGCGGCGGATCGACCGTGAACCTGGCCCTCCGGTCCAGATATCGCCTGTGTCGTCGGTCAGCTAAGAGTGACGATCGGCAGATGGCAGCAGGTTATTAAGTCGACTGAATTTCTCATGAATTACCTGAAACACAAGGAATAATTTATTTTTCAGGAAAACATACAGTTAATCAACAATGGTTAAGAGAGTAACAAAAATAATAGTCAATTCAACCAATTACCTATTTTCTCTGAATTATTAAATACAATAGCACGATATCACATCGGCATTGTCTTTTTTATTTAGAAAACCCGATTTAATTAATGAAATATATTTTTTATGAGCATGAATGGCTTGCGCCTGTATACTCGAAATCTGCATAACACATTCGTTAGAGATTTACCTTACACTGGCGCATTTCTTACAATTTGAATTAAAATAGCTATCCCGTGGACACATAATGATTTTCTCTGAGTTTAGGCAATATTTATGTTTTGAAAACTTCTGGAGATTGACAAAAGTGTACTGCGTTTTGTTAATCACATCCGTTTCGACTTTTTTATTATATTTTTTTTGAGTATAAATGGTTTGTACCTACATGCTTTCAATCCATATAATATATACGTTGGTGATTTGTCTCTCATAGGTGCATTATCTATAATTTTAATTAAAAGTGCTAACCCGCGGATCCAGTGTACTTTGTATGATTTTCTCTGTGAGTTTAAGTAATATTTCTGAATTGAAAAGTTTTGGAGATTTACAAAAATATACTGAGTCTTATTAGTTTTCTTCATTACATCGTCATCGTCTTCATCTTCTTTAAACAGAATACCAATTTTTATGTTACTTCTATTCTGAAAAAAATTCTTTATCTTTTTCTCTTTTTTGTTCTTAATCTTGTGGGAGAGAAACGGGCATACTCGTATCTTAAATCAAAGAAGTAAACAAAAATTAAAAAAATTAAAAATTAAAAAATTAAAACAATTGTTTACCAGAGGGAACGAAAGGGAGAAGAGGAATATAGATGGGATAAGAATTAAATTCTGTGTAATGTAATTTTTCTGATAATAAATTGGACTAAATATTCTTCATCTAAGAGCAAGATATGTTTGTAGGTAAAATAATTGGTTCAAATTGAAAATGTAATGGTTCATGAGAAAATATATTTTAGTGCAGTAAGGCCAATAATAAAGTTAATTTCTATTAGCTTCTTATTGTGATATTTACACGAACGGTGAATGAATGAGTTTTGCATGGAATGTGAAGGAGTACGGACTGCCGGGTCGATCGAATGGAATTGATGGTCACCCCTTTAATATGAACACATCAAGACTTCAGACCCAACACCCGTGAGTGAGCAGTCTGTGCATGCGTGTGTATTAAATTAAATTATACGGTATTATTTAAACTGGTTCAAATGTGTATTATCCTTCAGGTAGGATATAAATTTCTCATGATCAAATATTGCATCATATTTTTTAATTATACTTTTTATTTTTTCCTTCATTTTTCTTCTTTCTTATTCTAAATTTATAGTTGATAAACTAATTATGTATAATATGATTGTTGATTAAAAATATAAAATGTTTGCCACAGCACAGGCTTCGCCGAGGCAGATATTAAAATACGAAATATAGTTACAACATATGATGTGAAATATATGTATATAAAACTGGTTTGTATGTACAGTTCATATGTTCTTATAGTAGTTTAAAGATAAGTATTTGGTCAGCACGTGTTCTTCAATATTGCGGAAGTTTGTTGCATCTAAATAGGAGTTAAATGGTAAATTAGATCTATTTTGTATTCGGTATAATCTGCTGTTCATTAAGGTCTACGTGTCCGAAATGAGTACCAATCAAACATAATGAATAGTAAGTATTACTCTAGTTCATATTTAAACAAAACTTACCTAAAAGGTATTCATTACCTCGATATCATTTATGTATACCTTGACGTTTCAGCTCGGAATGCAAAATTAACAAATTTCTATTGGAATATGTTATGGAATTGTGAGTAAATTCGGTTGAATTATGATACAAACATTGAGTTGAATAGCATTGCCAAATTACAGAATGTATATCATAGCATATTCAAATAAATATGAGAGACAGCATTTCCCGTGCCTTAAGTCTACTTTCGTTCTTGACAAAGGAAGAACGAAAAGTTTGGATTATTTTAATTTATAAAACCTTCTACACAACTTCGTCCAAATCAAGGTTATATTAACATAAAATAATTTTTGTTTCGTACACTTTATGAAAATGTTGTCAACCCCTATTAAGTACTTTGTAAGTCGTGTTTAACTTTGATATATGTGAATTATTACGAAGAAATATTTCTGTACATCGCAACTTATTCAACAAAATTTAATTTAATTCTAGCTAACTAAATTTTTTTTGTTAGAAGATGTACAACAAAAATTATATTGAAATTTATTATCTCCATTTATCTGCCTTTAAAATCTTTTTTTTTCTTCCGTAAAGCCTGCATAATTATCTGTAGAAAGTTATCTTTCGTAAAACGAATAATGCTACCAATTTAAATTAATGACCTATTAAAAGGAATGAGGTTGTAGTTCAGGCCGTTCGTGGAATCAAATTTACTTTCTCAAGCACCCAACCCCGCACCCTCGGATGTCTCGCGGGACCTTTTATGTTTACAGGGAGCTTTACCAAAAGGGTCTTTAAATTAGCCACCAGTGTCTGGATGGGTCACGCTGTGAATTGAGAAGCCTCTGTCAAAGCCTGTAAACCCTTCAGTTTTGCTGAAACGTTTTTTGAAAAGGTGAATGGATAATTAAAAAATTAAGTATTTTGTTACCTAATCTCAAAGTTTGACGAGTTTTAATGAGTTAATTTGTTTCATCGTGTTAACTAGTTTCCAAGAGATTTATTGCTTTTTAAAATAGATTATCTATACACATAACAATTTCTTGATAACTTAGAAGAAAATAATACATTTATTGATAAAGAAGGAATGCTCTCCAACTATTACAAAATTGAGAACGAAATTCTCCGACGAATATTTGAGTCAGTGAATGTGTGCAACAAATACAAACACCTATATGTTGGGTTGTCTAATAAATCTTTGCGGTTGTGTTCAACTATTTATTATAATATCAAATTTTTAAATAAAATGTACAACATTTCAATCAATAATGTATTCTCCATCATCGTTTAGGACTTCATCCTATTTTTAAACCAATTTGTTGATGCCTTTTCGGTTGGTATCGAAATGATTATAGAACCAAAACGGCGACACTGGCGTTTCAGAGCAGAAAATATACTATGAAATAGTTTGTCATATTTATTAAAATAGCATTTTAAAAAAAACCGCAAAGACTTATTAGACGACCTAATATGTATATAGTTCAGGAGTTTTGGATGGGCATGCCACGTCGCACGCTTGAATAACTTGCGTAAAGGTAGGCTAACAATGAGGGAAGAAGCCAATTCAATTGCACCAGCTAGGAATCATAATATCAACCTTGGACAGAAAGATAGTCAAGTAATATAATACAAATGTTTTAATTAATGTCTGTGTATTCTCTCGGCTGCAATCTATTTCGATATTGTTATTTTAAAGCCGTTCATACTTACCTATCCACGAATTTCTATACTGAATTCCAAGTTGTAGCTAACAATTTTATATTTCATATGTTTGTCACATTATCCTTGATGTTATAAGCTATTAAAATGTGGTCCAAATCGTCGACTACGACAAATACTAACCCACGGCGGAATATCTCATAAAAAAAGATAGTTCAGTAATTTCTTATCAATTCAATCATTTAATTTTAATATAAGTAGATATACCTAAACGTGTTTGTCTTTTATTTTGTTTATAAAAATTCCTTACGTAGGTAATTAAGGGTGTTAATAAGTGCCACCCCAGATAATTATTTTGTAACCGTAAAGTTCATGTTTCCATTTACAGAAAACAATTAGAACCATGTGGTCCCAGTGCACTTATTTATTTATTTATTATTATACACGCCCTATTCAGGCATTAACATCATTTGTAAAATAAGATAAAATTACAACAGAAGTGCAATACACAAAGAAAAAAATTACATAGTGTCAGCATGTTTTTACATAATTAATTCTAAAACATCAATGCAAATTATATTGCCGTTCAAAATAAATTATCGTTCCAATCGAGTCATATTTAAAAAAAAAGTCGCGGAGCTATTTTATTGCGTATGTGGTACCAAAGTGATCACGTAGGTGATACCAAAATGAAAATATTGGGCAACAAATTCGCGTTAGTTCATGTCTATATATTTGGTGATGTATGAAAATAAGTCAAAGTGCTGATTTTTTGCGTACAAATGTATTGTTTTAATTTATATTTTTGATACTAATATTAAAATTTAAGCTTCTCTGAAGCTAGTATTAATATAATAATAATTGTAAGATATTTGTAAATTACTATTTTTACAAATCATAGATTTTTCGGCTGTGTAGCGGTTAATATACTTGTCTATCACGTGGACGACAGGACGGACGATTTAATTTATTTAACTTTAATTGATGAAAATATTTTTCGAATCTAAAAAACATACTATATTCGAACATTCTTTATTTCCAATTCTTAGGATTATAAATTGGGTATACGTATATTAATTAATCAACTAGAAAGATACAGAAAAAATATATTTAGTTGCTACCGGGATAAGAAGAGGTACAGGTTCATATATTATATATATATATATATAGGTAGCAACATTTATAAATATTAGTTAATTTATTTCATTTGTATTAGTAGTATTTTTTTTTCAATAATCAAATCAACAATAATCCATTTCATTCCTTTGCACAAGGGATAACACTATTTTTTTCTGATTTATCAATTTTAGAAATACTTGTCAAGACCACAAAGTGGCCACCACTTAGCAACAAACCTACTTAATATTAATTTTACCTCCCTTCTATTAGTATATATTAATTAATTTTATTAATTTATTTGCAGATTATCGCACTGTAATGTATTATTAACCTTTACCATACCATGCTAAAAATACTCTATGCTGTCAACTCGTGTTTCTGTATGAAATTTGAGTTTTTTTTAACACTTTAAATGGCAATAAAATGCATTTACAAGCTTAAATGACTTGAAAATAGTTAATATCACAGTAACTATAATAATAATAATAAATAATAAATATGGTAATTAAATACGCTCATTTTATTCTCAAACATTATTCTTGTAACGCATTCGTCAAAAGACCCATCTAACGTGATCTTCATCTATATCTCTCATCATTAAAATTAATGTGTGATCTTTTTCACGTAGTAAAAGTGGTATTTTTAACGTAGATAGCATGCAACGCAGCATTTTTATATAGCATTGAATTCAAAAATGATTCTTTTTATTATGATTCGCTTTACATAATTGGTTTTCTACCACTCATTTCTAAGTGAAAATGTTTTTTTTAGGACTAGGTAAAATGTAAGTTTTACATTGTGCATATTTATAAAAATACGATTTAATTGGCTCGGTAGACCTATGTTACTGAATGGCTAGGGAAGGGTTAAGTTAAATAAATAGATTATCTCTCAGAGTTCAGCTTCGGTAATAATTCAAGAAGATATCAATTCTACGATCGAGAAGAAAGTAGAAACGTACAACGAAATATATAAATTTAATGCTGTATTGAATAAGCTAGAATAAAAACGAAAAACAGCGGAAAAATATTTTATCTTACGCCCATATATTTCAGGCTGGGAAAATTTTTACACGTATGAAAATATTTCTCCATGAAAGAATGTGGTTTGCCTGTTTTTTAGTGGAATTCGTGGACGTGGAATGTATAATAGATACTTACTCCTTAACTACTTAGCAGTCCACAGGTATTATGCACGTGAAACTATATTTGGAATCATATTTTTAAATTATATCGATACTTTACCTACCTTACGGCATGGAATTAATCTAATACACATTATAAATGGTAAAAATTTTCAAAAAAATATTTAATTATTATAAAAAATACACGTTATAATCGCAGATATCTCTAGTGTTACAGTTCTAGTACTACCTACATATATATAATATAAATTATTTGAACGGTTTTACTGTCTCCCTCGGATACTGAGAATCATGTCACACAAAGCTTATCTATCTACTCATATTTTATGATTCATATAAACTTGAATTATTCGCGATAATAGTGTCGTTCATGTTTATTATATAGCTTTGATTTTTGTAATATTTCACAGAGATAGTTTTGAAATTAATCTTTAAAATTGCATTAAAAATATTGAGTGACTTGTGACGTTAGAATTAACCCCCGGGGCACGTATTATGTAGGAAGAGAGAGGGAAACTTTTGGAAGGGTACTAATATCCAGATTGAACCAATAATAAAACTTAAAAATCTTCAAAATTAATGTCATATACACAAAAGCTTAAAAAAACTGTTTTTTTTTGACATAATTTCATTTATACTTTTAAAATTAGCAATATTAACTTTGTGGTTAAAATTCATATTTTTATTTATTATTATTGTTTTATTAACCACTAAATTGAACTTTTACAGATACTATCATACACAATGAATCTAACCATCCATTATCACACAAACATTTAGGGTTCCACTCCATGATACATCGTTTACTCAATATTCCTATGTCAACATCAAATTGAATACAATTGAAAAAATAGCAGTTAATAACGGGTATAATACAGGTTTGATGGACACTATTTTAAAAAGTAAATTAAAAGAATATAATAATCAGTTTTCATATAAATCACAGATAAAACATAATGACAATAATGATTATTGGCGTAGGATTTTATACATAAATAACTTTTAGAATCAAATATCTAAACATCTACCACGAAACATTAGACCGGAATTTTATACAAATAATAGTATAGGAAATTTACTCATAAATTCTAAAAATAAAGATGATAAATTTAACAATTTTGGTGTCTATAAACTTAGCTGCAAGGATTGTGCTGCATTTTATAATAGTAAAATGGGTAGAAATTTTAATATAAGAGTAAGGGAGCATTTGAGATGTTTGAACAATAGTGGGTTTTCAGAATTTTCTAATCATTTGATAGAAAATGGTCATGGTTTTGATAAAAAATTGGGATTGTCAATTTTGCATATAAACGGTGTTGGTCACAAATTAAATAATTTGGAATCGTTGGAGATAAATAAAGCATGTAAAACTAATCAAAAAATTATAAACAACCAACTAAATTTAACTACGAGTCCCATTCTAAAATTATTCGAGTAAATTTATATTAGGTAATGATTTGAGTTAGGTACTAATTTTTTTTTTTTAATAATGTTTTTTTTTTTTTTAAAATGGATTCTGGCAAAGAAACAATAATTTATGTTTTAGTTAGTTATAACATCCTGAAGAAGAAAAAGTATTTTTCGAAACCGGTAGATGTATTTAAACTCAATTTAGTGGTTAATAAAA
Source organism: Eubasilissa splendida (assembly GCA_031772225.1). NCBI lineage: Eukaryota > Metazoa > Arthropoda > Insecta > Trichoptera > Phryganeidae > Eubasilissa > Eubasilissa splendida. The sequence goes on along the minus strand of CM062854.1, from coordinate 30,426,037 downwards.
CAAAGATAATAAATAAAAATATAATTTCATATATTTTATATAATAGTGGATTATTTCATTCGCTGTAAAGATGACGTTGAGGATTCATGCTACTCTATGAAGACTATATCAAAACGTTAAAATAAGTCTACATTGAAGGTTTGAGGTATTTAATACACAACTACCTGTATATCCACGTCAACCTGAATCGAAAACATTACCAATATAGAGGTACTAAATGCAGAAGCAAGTAAAGATAACTAATAACATCTCAAACACAACATCTAGACACTGAACAGTCAAGAGTCAAGTCAAGCAATTAAACAAATTAAACATATTTCGAACATTTTCTTTGCAATAAGAACTATAATCTTTTTTAGTATGAGAAAATAGAAGATATCTGAAACGTGGACATAAATAGATTATCTTCAGTGGATAACCTCAGAAAGTGGTTCAATGTATACATTTTGGTGGTCTTGTGAATGATAAATCAGCGACTTAGTCCAACTATGTCCAATACTTTATTGTTTCGGGGGTAAGTTTGTAGTACTTCATAATCACACAAATGAAAATAAAAACAAATGTTTTTTAGTTCTACTCGTTTAATTTTCGTGCGACGCGTTTCGCCTTATGATGGCATTATCAATCTATAACAATTATAAATTCAACAATTTGTAATTATATAAAATCTATTGAAAAGGGACAGCTATATAATTTTATTCAACACCCTTATAACTCGTATATGTTTAATTTCCAATAAAAATAAAATAAAAAAAATTCTTAAATTATCTTTAATAAAATATATTTCTCTCTTAGATACATATTTACATTTAATTATGGAAATTTTTTCTTATAAGTCAAACATATCTATATTTACGTGTATTTTAAATGTGATATTTCAACCAATTTTGCAATGTTGCCCCCATTGCAGAGCCTTGCTGGATATCTATCTTGCCGCGGCGTCATCCAATATTTCCGCAATTTTATCCAATCCGTTTAACGTTCGCCGGTTGCTCCCATTAAGCAAATTTGGATGCCGAGGAAATTGCCACAACCTCGGAGGCTGTCGTCTCAGTCAGAACACGGAGGGTGAATGAGGGATCCGGAAATATCGGTGATTTATCTTACTGGAGCTATCGTGAAGATACCATGACAACGATATTCAATATCCGTTCTTAATATTTTAAATATATTCAATTCGTGTCTTGTTAAATAAAAATATTAATTAAATAAGTAATCAATAAGCACCTGTGATAGCATCAAAGAGGTGATAAGGTGGTGAGGTGAGGTATAAAGATATTTCTAAGATATTGAATACTTTTGGATTAGATCTAAATGCAACTGAAACAAAATATATGCTCATTAGCTAACATAACGCAGCTGACAATGAAAGTCTTTATATTGCTGGAAATAAATTGGAAAAGATACAAAGTATTATGTACCTGGGTTGCAATATAAATGAAATAAATGCCGCATCGAACAAGCTCATGCAACCTTTATCCGCACAAAAGAGATGTTCTGCAGTCATGATCTCAATCAAAGATTACAAATGATAATGGTCAGATGCTATGTGTTCTCGATTTTATTTCATGGAATGGAGTCATGGACACTTACTAAAAAAATTATAAGGCGACTTGAAGCAATCGAGATGTGGATCTAAGAAGAATGCTTAAAATAAGCTGGATGGATAGAGTTTCGAATGAAGATGATAACCTTACCTAACCTAACCTAATCTTACCATAAGGTTTAGGATGAATAAAGAAAAATAAGTATTTAAAACAATATAAATCCGAAAACTTCATTATCTCAGTCATCTGAAGAAGTACGAGATCTTGTACTTCAAAATGCAGGAAAAGATTCCTGAAAGTTGGGGCCCTGGAAGAAGGAGAACATTTTTCCAGGCTACAGTAAACAAAGTGATGATAGTCAACTTTCGTTGAACGTATATGTCACAAGAAGAAGAAGAAGAAAGTGTAACGATGTATGCAAAATTTTGTAGGAAGAGATGTCCGGATAGGTTAACTAGATGGGATGGGATGAATGTATTTTTCTAGAGTGCAACTGAGCAAAATTTTAAACGAATGGTATTCAATCTAATACATATTTATATCGAGGAGGTAGGGTGTGGTGCACAGGGTGAAATAAGAAAAGTGCCTATGTTTTTTGCTGGGTCCTAAAGAATATTTACACCAAATTTGGATTATATCGGTCAAATGGTGTACGATTATATCGAGAATAGACTGATAAAGGACATGGATGGAACTAAATCTACCACATTCAAACAATTGAAAACGTCACATGAACAACGATACACGGCACATTTTTGTTATTTTACAGGAACTGAGAAAAATTGTTTATTTTATCTAATGATGGGAAAAAATAATATTCAATGTATGTTTCTAATATATTACGAATGATATAATACACTTCTTATCAAAATGTAATCTAAGATGAAAATGGGAGGATATTTTCGATAGAGGAATTGACAGTATTGTTCCATAAGGTGAAAATAAAAACAGATTGTATTATGTTCATTTTACGTATCACTCGCTTGCTAGATTTGTATTAAACAAGAAATGTAAGAACAATATAATAATTACTTTCAAAATTATGTTTAATAGAGTTCAATGAAAATGAAAATGTGTTATACAGCGTTGTTCTACTCTAAACAGTTGGAGACTTTTTTTACTCCTGTCTTCCAGTTGACTAGCATCTTTTATCATTTTTCTCAGTTTAACGTGTCTTTTTTTTCTTTTTTTGAAGACAAATTATAGATATCTCATAGAGACGAAGCAATTTTGTTATATTATATGGGAAGTATGTAAGTACGGGTATTACAGGACTTACTACCTAACTTAAGTGATCACTTTACACAAAGTAATATTCACCAATTCTACCCACAATCAACCTCTACATTTATCAATTTTTTAAAGTTATATATATGTTACCATGTAGAAACATTTCAAGTACAACTTCGCTGTCGCCATTTATGGTTTGAATTTTTTTTTTGTTTACATAATCTCCAAACATCACTCGGTGAGAGAACCACGTCTGACAAGTCCGCTACTTGGGTGATTTATAACGTTGTTCTACCACAGGGCACATTTGAATATGCCGTAAGTCAGATAGTAGAATTTTGAACTATCGACTACACCAAAATGTGCGTAATTTGGCGTACAACAGTGTTGCATACTCAACTCAACACAGTCCAAAATGTGCCGTACGTCGGGTGACGTCTTTAATTTTCATTCACAATTCACATATGCACTGGATACCTGTTCACGAAGTACTTTAATGTAAAATGTCGAACTGCCTTGCATTTATTTCGTAATTGTACCTACGAGATACCTTGAAGCGTGTATACAAACGTAATAACGTTTGTGACCACACACGGAAAGCCTCAACACGGCTTGTTGATTGAATACAATGGAGACATAAAAATATAATAATTTTCACGTCGCCTTCATTAATTTACCCAATTTTCTTTTTTTTATTTCAACATCTGATCCAGTCAACCTGAACCATAAATAAGCCCAAAAACAAAATGGAGATGTATAATTAATTTTGGAATATAAGTATAATATACAGGGTGATCCAAAAAAGTGAGAACAAAAATGTGATGTAATTACATCAAAATTAGTTTAACTATATCAACAATAACTTAAATAGTTTACTAATTTACTTACTAACCTATTTAACTACATTTAGTTTTATTTAGATAATTTCTGGTCGCCATCATTGTTTATTATTTTTCAAATTGATTATACTTGGTTTTTTCAAATTTTTGCCAAAATCACTGCAGAAGACCGTATTCTGATCAAATATTTGCGAATTGAAAAAGGTCGAGGTGCTAGGAAAATGCTCAAAAAGTTTTAAAACAAAGCCTGGAGTATAGCTAGACATTACAGCATAACTGAACATTACAGCAGGATGGAGCTCCATCTCACACAACCAGAATACAATCAACTTTCTTCGTCGTGAGAATGTTAATTTCATTGAGCCAGGCATATGGCCACCGAACAGCCCAAATTTGAACCCAGTAGATTATGCAATATGGGGTATTTTTATGATTTCTGATTAGCTAAATATTGTGCAAAAAAAATTAAATTAAGAATTATAATTAATTATATTATGTTTTGAAATAACTCTTGTGTTGTGAGATGTTCTTACTTTTTTTGGGCCACCCTGTATATAATTAAAAAATCGCTTTACATGTCTCATATAATATTTTTCGTATTTTTTGTATTGCATAGTCAGGAAATTTATAAATAAAATAATATCGACATGTCCGATATTATATTTCGTAGCAGGCACTAACTTCCCCTTTGGGAGCGTCGGTTCAAATTCCCAACAGCTAGCTTTTTAAACCTTTACTGCCACAACATTTATCCAGGGTCGATATTTATACGGCAAGACTCTTATAGTATTACGAAATTATCTAACACACATTTTTGCTTGAGTGACTTTTGCAAAATCATATTTTATGTTGAAATAATATTCTTTATATACTGAGTGTGTGAAGAATTTGATTGGTGATCATTAGAACTGATAATCAGATAAATGCTGTAAGTGTAATAATGTTACGAAATCAATTATCAATGTAATTTCGAGATGTATGGATTTAAAATATCGTCCAGGGCTACAATCCTTTTAATCCGACCCTGGACAAAAAGGAAAAGAGAGAGAAAAACATTCCTACCCTGCCCTCGGTGGTTGTACTTTTAGTATCACGTATGTGTATATAATATACTCGTACCGCACATACTCGAGACTGAGTACTGTAAAGCTATTGTTCCACCCAACTCAGCGCAACCCTCAATTACAACGCTCTGCAACACTTCTTGACATTGTGCAAAATGCTAGTGACACTGTGTGGGGGGTGAATGCAGTTCTATACTAGTACGGGTAGAAATATATTTATATATATATATTATGCGATGATTACCTATACGATGATCAATGGTCATAACCAATTCAATAATAAATAGTCATTATTTTAATCTACCTAAATCTTGGCTCTAAAATAGTTTTTTTTATTGTATTATGTATATTTAAAATTTTGCGTCATAAAATTGATAGCCCTGATTTACCGCGGCTAATCAACTATCATATACCTGCCAGAAATACTAGAATCATTTGACCTTATTATTATAACAATACTGAGACGGTTGCTCTGCTAAATTCTCATTTACACACAATTCATCATTTGGATAACGAGTATGTGAGTTGCTGATGTATGGAATACAGCATTACCGAAATACTGGGAAATTTTTTTAAGCTTGTATATGTCTACAGAGAATGCTAATTAATATTTACATTTATAAATAAAAATTATTCATATTTAAATATTATGTATATATATGGTGCTTGAAAAAATTTGTGTACTTTGTAAACTTTATATAATTTTTATTTCCTACATTTATTATGTACTTATTGTTTTTATCCTATATTTATCGTTTTTATTTTATTTTATGTATTACTGTAAAATATAGTTTCACACTAACTTAAGGGGAATGTTTCAGTGATGATGTGATAAAACGCGCAGTTTTAGTGTAGAGTTATTTATTGTATCAAGGATAGGAATACAGAAAATAGTGGAGTGTGAGTCGGCGGTACTCAGTTTCGTCGTAGAATACGTCGGAGCGGAATAACTATTGTCGACGAGCAATCAGGCCAGACTGAGCACGGCTTCTCTCTGTTAAAGCTCAGGACCCGGATACAGATGTCGCTCGCATCTTTCATCGGCTGGGGATGGCGACGACGGTGGTTAATTTGATTTGCCGTTCCCACATAAATATATTAAAAAAAAATTGTTGCCGTCATTGTGATGTATTCAAATTTATTTCAGACAATATCAAGTGAATTACTCAGATTTGCGCAGTGAGTCGAGGGCGGGAATGGCATGGGGATATTCAATTATTCAAGTGGAACTTATACACGGAACTCAAATATCCTGCACGAAATGAATTTTATTTATTATTAAATGATATTTTTTATATACAGTGAAATGTTTATTTGAAAACCTATTCTGAAAAGAGATTTTTTTATCAGAGATATCAGGGAGCCAGAAATATTGTAACTGCACGTACTGTAAAACATTTTTTAACATTTATCATTAAAGTACGGAAAATTTAATATAATTTATTTCACTGAATTGAAGTTTTTTTTTTTGGACCAGCAAAACGTGTTATCTGCAGAGATGGTGTAATATTCATTAACTCATTAAATTACGATGAAGACAAATAGCCATTCCCCTCAGATTGGAAAACAGAAGAATGAATTTCAAAAAAAAACTTTTTATGCCCTGATAGGGTAGTACCATTTGCCTTTGACTGCAAATTGGATTAACGTTCTTTAGCCCTTTGTTGCTGAGAACTTCGGGTGCAATCAATATTCTCTCCTTCTTAGGACGAAGACCTTAAATTCCAGATAACCTTTATACTTGGCGAGAAGTGTTTCAGAACTTTGGGTATAAAGATTCGTGTCTTGGATTTGAGCATTGAATCTGATAATATTGTTGATCAACTCAATAAATACATATCGCAGTCATGAAGTAAATTGTGAGGACCGTAAGTTGTTATGTGTGTGCGTGTGTGTGTCGCGCGACGAGAAGAATGAATGGGACATCTGTGTGTGTAGGTATGGGCAAGACTCGTAAGCGGTCGCGCTCGGTAGGCTAGCTCTCTCGTTTATAGACTCCGACTTTAAGTGTACTATACTGTACTGCTGTAAATACTCTGTAATGCTGGACATTACACAAATAAATAACTGTTTGTATCTTTTTGCTTAATTTGCCGGTATTCCCGTTTTCCATATTGAACGTACTCTCATAATTAAGTTCCAAAGACCCATAGTTGTCAGTACAGAATATGATACTCAAACCGCATATAAAACTAACAGACATGATTGGAAGAAAAATATGATTTTCTCTCAGTCGTGTTTATGGGGATTGGGATATATTGATAGGTCGTACAGTGTGTCCCAAAAGTCTTTTTCATTTTGGTTCATGTTTTCTAGAAAATTGATACCCGACGAGGTGTCATAAACTGGGCTCCACGTAGCCCCGACTTGACACCAATGAACTTTTAAATCAAAGGTTTACAGTAACAATCCTTTCTCTCTAGACCAAATAAAAGAAAATATCCGAGAACAAATGGCAGCGATTACGGATAATACGTGTCGAACAGTTCTTAGAAATTTTACCTCCCGTTTAGAAGAGTGCTAGCGAAATAACGGATCACATTTAGAAAACATAGTTTTTAAGAAATAAATTCCCAGAAACTGTACTTAAATGCAAAATAAACATTTTTTTTATTAAACCCATCCATTATTTTATTATAGAATTTATATTATGAAAAAGACTTTTAGAATACCTTGTACGAACGTGTGTAATGTAAGGTTACTATGGGGTATGATTGAACGATGTAGAAATGTGAGTGTGGTTATACGTTGTGATTCGCATCAGAAGAATTATGTAGAAGATTTTGTATGATGAGGCCGCTTAATGTGTGAGTAGTGGATGCCACAATATTCATCCTTCACGTGTTCGATTGATAGTCGCGGGATTTATATAGTATGTGTTGTGTTTGTGGCTAAAGCAGGATAGAAAACTAAAAACTACTTACGATTGACACTTGATTTATTAAGAATAGTTTACAAATACAGATAAATTTGACCATACAATAAAGTTACAAGTTTGCGCAAATAGTGATGTTCGAGAGACAACCTTCCGGAAGGTTGCTGGCCATATTGGTATTGCTACCTGACGTCGGTACTGGGTGCGTTTACATTTTCAACATACTTAGATAGTTGTACGGATCTATAGTGGCTGTAGGTAACGTTTGTGTGCACGTGTCAAATCTCGCTGTCAAATCGAACGCCATGTACACTAGTTTGAGTTTTCATCTCTTTCTATCAATCTAGAAATCTACAAACACCGGAATTATCTTCTGAGCTATTCTGCCGTGTAAAAATTTCATGCCAATGCGCCATTATGTGCTAAAAAATAAGAACCCAGTAGGTTCGTAATTCTAATTAAAAATTGTTTTTTTGACAAAAGATTTTTTTATTAATTCAAATTAATTTTTACCCTCGCGAAATTCCCAGACGTCATCAGCAAAATCGCCTTTGTCATTCGCCCCAATTTATCTTATTGTCTTACGTAACTCATTACAGAAATGTCTCATTCCAGCTTTGTTTACGTCGCCGGGTTCATTAATTACATATTGTTTCATTCCATAAACAATATTCCCGTTTCATATTTGAGAAATTAATTTCAGGAAGATTACCAAGCACTTTCATTTGAAATGAAAAGTTTGAAGACATCGTTTAATGTTTATCGTCGGATGCATTTAGATGAGTATTTATATATATATATATTATATATATGACTATCCTGGTCTCGGTCGTCTCTGACTTTCTAGATGACAATAAAAAAAATGGGTCGCTTATCCACCCTTTCGGTGAGACTTAGTGAATTCCTTCGACAGCCTGTTATTCCCGGGTTTCCTATTGATAATATGATCACTTATGTAGAATGAAAAATCACCACTTACGTGGACTGATAGTTGTGGTAAGTTGGTACCAACCGCAAATTGTCGCTCTGATCGTGATTTTTTAGCGATTCCCCGGTCGCAGAAAGCAGCAACCTTCACACTACATAAATTAATCATACCGACAACAAAACAAAACAGCGGTGCCAGTCGAAGAAATAAGAAACTTCGTAAACACTTATAAAACCGAACAATTTATTATAATATATTTGCACTTTTTCAAAGATTTATTATTTTATGGATTATTTTACCATCACGTCGTTTCACCGCAGAGATAGGTAGAGAGGATGGAATGCCAAACTTTCCTTTCATAACAATGCGCAAACTCGTTGTTCGTTGAGGAATCATCTTCCAGTATCTGGTTTACATATCTTTCTTACCATTATCTCCTCATTTATTTGTTTCCCATAACCATATCACCTAAGCGACCGTGTTTTAATCCTGTGGGAATAGAATTGATCGTTATAAATCAAAATGTTATATGTGCGAGTGCCTGGTACCCTCATATATTACATCCAGCGCTCACCAGTTCTTTTGAATATGATCGTGGAGTGTATATACATATATATGTATGGCTAATTCAGGTTGAACAGGAAAGACTAATTACTGTTGAAAAAAATCTACTGATGCTTGAAGCTCAGCTACAGTTAGAAAAGTATGCAATAAAAAGTCTCCAACAAGGAGCATTTGCTGAAGATCTTGACGGGAAGACAGCCGCGAAAAGAGTGCGGCTGCGGGCGCATTGTATTGACACATATTAGTGTCAGTACTGGCATGTGTTTGCGGCTGATGAGAGCCTAATTTTACACTCAGGTATCATCAAGGTGCGTTCAGGGACCGTCGGTGGTGTTGCTGATTGTGGTGGCGATAGACCTGCACAATCGTATTTACTAAGCCTAAGACCAACTTTACATTTAATTAAAAAATATCATCATGGTTATTCGACTTGTACATAGATAATTGTGTAAAATAACCATATTATATAAATGTACTGTTTATTGTACGCAGTATGCTATGTTAATGGCGAATATTAAATAAGATTTATAAAGTCTAGTAAGTAGGTTATACAGTCGTTATATGTGAATTAGCATGTCCAAATTGTTGGTATCGATGTTAAAAAATATCGTTTAATGAATTCAAATACAATATTTAAAAAAAAAGGAACAGAAATTTTAGTGACTATAAAGCTTTCTCAGCCTTTCATTAGATTGACGACTCGGAGCTGGTCCTAATGAGGTGAATATTATTACTCGGTAATGCGACGTCTCCCTTAATCTGCGGTCATCCCCTACCATCACCCCCCCCCATGATCGGCAGCCACTTTCGTCGACTGTTATTAATACGATAATCCGCCTCCCAGTTCTGGCCACCCCTTATTTCTAGATTCAACCGTTTGATGAATACTGGAACTAGTATAATATTATGTATACGAGAGCAAGTCAAAAAGTATCAACATTTTTGTTCCTTTACGGAAATTAAGCTCGTAGTGGATGATTTAATGGGCAAAACCATGAGTGATGCTACCTCACCAATGTTAAGTCACCAATTCACTAGAACCAATTCTCGAGCGTGCTGAATCTTATCGACATATCTTAATGGAGGTTGACCAGAGAAATCGGATCACTGCTCGTTGTTCCACCTTGGTGCAAACTACTAGCGGAGCGGACATGCTCACGCTATAATAGCTAGAAGGCAAGTGATGCGACCGGAATCAAATTTCGCATGCATGAACATAGTCACACACATGCGCAGAAGGCAGTATGACAACCTCGAAAGTGTGTTATGGCAAAAGTGTAGTTAATGTTTGTCTTGCCCTCGTATGATACTGATGAATAAAGTGTTATTACATAAACCAATTAATACAGTAATATGAGCATTGATATCTAATGGGTGGGCCAACTTGGGCTGACTGTTTTTAAAAATGTATAACTTTCGTGGGGTTTATTTTTAATTATTATTATATTCATTGCAGATTATAAATAATTTATGAAAGTTTATATTGGCTACATACTCAGTACAAAAGCGCGTTAAAATGATTGAATTTTACTATGTTTCGCGACGATCTATTTTCGATGAGTTTGCTCAACCTCCCTGTTCCCCAGATTTGACGGCGCCTGATTTATTTTTGTGGGACTACTTAAAAGGCCGAGTTTACATGAATAAATCAGTAACAATTCAGCGGAAATAACAAATTTGGAGACAAAAACATTGCGTAATGTAATGCAAAGTACTTTAGAGAGAACAATATTTGTCAATAAGAAAATGGAGGTCATTTAAATGGTGTTATTTTCTACACATACGAGTAGATTAAAAAAAAGTTAACAAAGTACACTTTCATGTAATAATATATTTTTTTAATAAATATTAAAATTACAAAAGTTATATGCATTTTACACCAGTTAGTCCAAGTTAGCCCACTCTGTAGCACACAGGCCATCCTAGGACAGTTGTCTAACTTTAAATAAATATATATCCTATAACACGATGATCAGATAATATTAGGCAATTTGTTGGGTAAAATAAGAAGCAAAGAAGAATAGATTTAGATGAGCCAAAAAACTAGAATGAAACTTTAGAATAATTTTAAATGCACAATAAAGCGGCTTAAGTTTCCACATTGATCGTGGAATATGCATAGAAAAATGGCCGCTTGAAAGCTTTTAGAAGACACCGCTGCTGTTCCGATTAAGATAAGATAAATAATTATATATATGTTGGTTTCTATGGTGATGAAATGGAAGTGGTGGCAGAGTGTACATTTTGCGCAGCAATTAATTCAAAATTATAACATAAAAGCGAGATAATACAATTTAAAATGAATAAATTTACTAATTGAGAGTGTGAGATATCAGAAATACATAAGTTAATCTGGTTGAGAAATGGTTTTTAACAGATGTACATTGCTTATGAAGATGATATATTTTAATGTTTTATAAATATTCTGTTAAATAAATTCTCTTTTCCAGCATACTAAAATATTAAAATGTGAAATTGGCACTGAACCGTTTTCAGTTATTTTAAACAAAAGATAAAAGGTTTTAAGCTTCTCATTTATTTATATACAGTGTGGCCCAAAAAAAGTGAGAACATTTTGTAAAATCGTAAAATGTGATATAATTACGTCAAAATTAGTTTAATTATATCAACAATAGCTTAAATAGTTGACTAATTTACTTACTTAACTATTTACTTATATTACGTTTTACTTCGACAATTACCAGTCGCCATCTTTGATTATTAATTTTCCCATTGTTTATATTTGTTTTTTTTCAAATTGTTGCTCAGAATGATAAAAATCATTGTAGAAGACCGTATTCTGATCAAAAATTTGCGAATTTAAAAACGTTGGGGTGCTAGGAAAATGATCAAAGAGTTTCAAAACAAAGCTTTGAGTATAGCTGGAGTAACATCACAGCATAACTGGACATTACAGCAGGATGGAGTTCCATCTCAAACAGCCAGAAATAAAATCAACTTTCTTCGACGTGAGAATGTTAATTTCATCAAGCCAGGCATGTGACTACCGAACAGCCCAGATTTAAACCCAGTCGATTATGTAATATGAGGTGTTTTGATGATTTTTGGTTAGCTAAATATTATGTCAAAAAAAATACATTAAGAATTATTATTAATTATATTATGCTTTGAAATAACATTTGTGTTACGCGATGTTCTCAATTTTTTTGGGCCAACCTGTAGATACATATATTATTTATGGTGGTAATTAAATTTATAAAATTTATATTATTAAATTACTTGGTACACAGTACCTACCTATATTAATAAAATGCCTACAAATTTCAGCCCAAAGTAATATGTTTTAAAAACCGGAAAGAAATTTTAATTAATTTTGAAATACAAATAAAGTCGTTTGTTTTTCTATTTGAAAAATGTTTCTTTAGAACAAAAATGTCACAACTAACTAAATTTATACTAAATAATCTATTCTAGCTACTTCCATCTTCTTCTTACTCTAAATGAGAGCAGTCATTATAGTGGAACTTTGGATGTTGACATAGATGATTTATCGCCGTTAATTCCGATTCATGGCATTCCTTGTGTACTCCAGAAGCAGGATTTGCATAGATATTCTACCCAAGTCGGTTAGGTACTGTTTATTAAAAATAATAAAGAGTAGATGCATAGTAAAAGTTAATAACAAAACATTTAGTCAAAAAGTTGAAAACATATTGAGACGTTGATTAGTCACATATAATAAGATAAAAAAATAACAATTATAATTATAAGTAGATATCGAGTAATAATTAAGAAGATTTACAAGAAAAAGAGACGTTGCAGCCAAGGCTTCCATAGAGTTTGTATTATTATATAGATGCTCCCTGATGGGAGGTTTAAACTGAACATTGACATGAAGATTTTGAGTTTCGCTCAGCACGATCACAACCTAAAATAAAAATAAAACCTTTTTGGAATATTATTTACAGCACAAAACCTTCCTAGTTTTACCCAACGGGTCACCCATGCTCTAATAAAATTCTAAAAAAATCCAAAGTTTCTATTGTTGCGTTATCGTTCCTTGGATGGCGGTTACCCGCTATCACTAGTACACAGACATATTATGGTGTCCTCACTTCGATAAGACTCTGCTCGCAATACACTTTCACAAGTTTTGGTCCTGGATCACCCTCACAGCTGACTCCTGCAACTAAAAACCAGAATAATATGGCCGACGAATTAGAATAATATTTTGTTTACTACAGATAGGGCTTGCTATGGTTGGGTTTATTGCAGAAATGAGGCATTAACACTTACTGTTCGGTGGGTCAAAACAAAACACGTCCGGTGGTGGTGGGTCATTTTAGTAGACCCACCTTAAGTTTTCAGTTTTTCAACCGTTTTGTGGGAGATTTTTTATAGATATTTAATTTTAAATATGATTTAATGAAATGGCATGATATACCGTAATGTTTCTGCTAAAAAATTTAAAAAATTACGAATAATGTACGTATTCTCACGCATCAACAGACGCCCCACACAGCCAAAATACAAACATCCACTGAGCATGTAATATTTTTGTCGGAACCCGAACAGGTAGTGTCATAAAACTTACAGGTAGGCGCGACGCCCCTCAAATAGTTATATTACTGGTATTGTCTAGGAACCGTCAGACGAAAATAAGTCAAAACAAATACATGGACGCATACCTGGTATCCTTTGTCTACCCGCTCAAAATGTTGACAACGTATATTTCGGTGTAAGTGCTGAGTGTCAATCCCGTAAAAGCGACTGATTTTGTAGCGTTTTTTCACATTTTTATCAATAAATCATTTGAATCTCGTCCGATAACATTTATTTGTATCTCTTATTATTTGTAAATATTTATTAAATGATTAGAGCTATAAGAAAAATAGCATTAAACGAATATTTGTACCGTAATTCATATTTTTAGAAACACCCGGGTCAAATCTGACCTACAATTTTCTTGGTAATTTTTTTACACTTGTCGCTATTTTGGACTGTCTAAATATTCACTGCATACATGAAGATTGGAAAGACTAGAGTTTGAACCGATATAATTGTAGGTGCTAGCTTCATGTCACTGTCTTTCCATTTTCTTTACAGTAGAGTTGGCTAGTAACTTGAACGTATCGAATTTTCATGTCACCAGGTGCATCTTGGACTTATTAATCTTTTTGCATCTTATTAAATAAATATTAATTGCAATAAATAATTGCATAAATATTAATAATATTAATTGCATCTTATTAAATAAATATTCCCAAATGATAATTATTTGTTAAGGAAAACACATTCTTATTGTGAAGTTGTAATTATTCAGAACATAGGTCTGTGATGTTTTAAATACTAATTTAATGTATTAATTATAAATATATTCAAATAAAATCAATTTTGTATAAAAATATTGTTTTTAAAAATACTGGCGCTATAACACAATATTGGTATTGTACTTCCCCGGATTGGAAATAGAAATCCAGGTTCGAATCCTGGTAGCGCAAAAACAATATTTTTCGTCAAAATATAATTTATACATTAAATTGGTATTAGAGAATTATTTGCATTAGTACGATCCACAACCTGTATTTTTTTCGATTTATTATGATTAATTATATCATTCATGGAAATGTTACACTTACTTTATGAAATATTTTTACGATTGAATTATTAATTTTCGACCTACTCGTTAAGTCTATATTTAAATTATTTTAGAAGATGTTATCCAGATAATGAATTCGGGACCAAGTCACACTCCGCCTGGAAATGTAAGCTATAATTTAATTAAGACACTCTGACTGGAAGTAATAGTCTGGATTAATTCCGTAAGAATGAATGAAAACATACCATAAATTGGAGTTCTCGCTTCTCAAATGAACCACCTCCAGTATTACGTCAATTCTAAAAAATGTTTTTTTCTGAGACTTCCTCACTACTACTGAAAATTTCCATGAAATCTGTGTTAGAAAGATTTATTTTTAAACATGTCGGGATAATGATTTAAATCCATTGCTAACATCGCCGAACGACGCGAGCGATACTTGGATTGAGAACGCAGGCCGCAGCAAACAGCAGTTTTACTGTCGATCATTTGTAGTATTTAGAATACTTCTCTTATTTATTACATACTTCGGTTTAGTCAAGGAGACAGTGAATATCTCTGACATTATGAATTTTGAATGGATAGGTATGTTAGAATGTTCGCTTTATTTGTATATATATATATATATCTTCACGCTTCGCTATCTCCCGTATTCTTCCTGTTCTATCCTCTGACACAATAGACGAGTCTACACCAACCGTACGTTTCATTATCACCATCTTTCACAAACATGTTTACGATGTTGTTATGATCATATCACAACGTCACAGTTCCAAATGTGAAGAAATCATACATACTTTAGTTTTATTTGTACATCAACATGTAGAAAACGAGACTATTTCCGTTCGCTACGTTAGATAATGTCATCGAAGGGGCGGAGTGTCGGATTCTTACGGAAATGAACACAGCCTTTGAATTGGAGTAAAGAAAACAATAAAACCTCGAGCGAGTGTTGGCGTCCTCCCGCTCCTGCCCCCTCTGCGCCAGCTGCCACTCCCGGGGGCGGGGACCGTTAATGATATTCCCCACTGACCCAATTCACCACTTAACAAAATCTGTATCTGAAGCGCATCTCTAAACCTATTTACCATCTGGCTGACTTTTTATACAGGCGCACATATTTCTTCATTATTTTTTTCGCTAATTACAACATAGCAGCAATTGGCTATAAAATAAAATCGTAAAATGTATTTTTAAATATTGAATAAATTACTTAGTTTCGTTAGTTCGTTTAGCGAGCTGTCCGCGGTTTGGTGAGCATGCGTTTCAAGAGTGTCTATTCTCGTACGTTCCCGTTCTCTTGGTCTATGTTTTATTATATAAGTATAATATAAGAGTCCAAATACATCTTTAATAACATCTAAATCCATGTAGGTATACTAAAACTAAATTGTAAGTATAGACATAAACAAAATTGTAAATATAATTGGGAGAAAGGGTAAGATATTATTAAGATAAATATTGAAAACAAACCTTTCTTTTGATATTAACAAGGGTTTATAAATTTTACATACAAATCCCAATGGTTTACAGTTATATAAATTAGAAACAAGATTGTTAAAAAATGTTTTATTGTGGAAAAGGTATGTCGATGATATATTATGTATTTGGTCAGGTTCACAACGTCAACTAACTACATTTTTAAATTTCATTAATACATTTAATAATAAAATACAATTTACTTTAGAAATGGAAAATAATTCGACCCTAAATTTTTTGGACCTAACATTGATTAAAAATAATAATAAAATTGAATTCAAAATTTTTAGAAAACCAACATTTACAGATACTATCATACACAATGAATCTAATCATCCATTATCACACAAACATTCAGGGTTCCACTCCATGATACATCGTTTAGTCAATATTCCTATGTCAACATCCAATTTCAATATTGAATTGAATACAATTAAAAAAATAGCAGTTAATAACGGGTATAAAACAGGTTTGATAGACACTATTTTAAAAAATAAATTAAAAGAATATAATAACCAATTCTTATATAAATCACAGATAAAACATAATGATAATAATGATTATTGGCGTAGGATTTTATACATAAATAACTTTTCGAATCAAATATCTAAACACCTACCACGAAACATTAGACCGGCATTTTATACAAATAATAGTATAGGAAATTTACTCATAAATTCTAAAGACAAAGATGATAAATTTAACAATTCTGGTGTCTATAAACTTAGTTGCAAGGATTGTGCTGCATTTTACATTGGTAAAACGGGTAGAAATTTTAATATAAGAGTAAGGGAGCATTTGAGATGTTTGAACAATAGTGGATTTTCAGAATTTGCTAATCATTTGATAGAAAATGGTCATGATTTTGATAAAAAATTGGGATTGTCAATTTTGCATATAAACGGTGTTGGTCACAAATTAAATAATTTGGAATCGTTGGAGATAAATAAAGCGTGTAAAACTAATCAAAAAATTATAAACAACCAACTAAATTTAACTACGAGTCCCATTCTAAAATTTTTTCCTAAAAATTATTCGAGTAAATTTGTATTAAGTAATGATTTGAGTTAGGTACTAAAAATAAAAATATTGTTATTAGCTAATTAACCATTATAAATAACCAAATACTTTTGGCTAATAATTACCCACCTCCCCTTCCCCTGTTTTATCATCGCCTTTGTATCCTGAAGAAGGGACCATTGGACTCGAAACATGTTATCATTAAACAGTGATATAAACAAAGTGTTTTGCCGCAAAGTAACTATACAATTATTGAAAAAGTTGTATTTTACTTTATGTTTGCAAATTGCTTGCATTGAAATAATAAGTCAATACTTTTAATATAGCAACCAAGGCCATCGCTATCGAGCTTGATAAAGAAAAAAATAATGTTAATTAGTAATTAATTAAATGTTAAAAAACAGTTTATTTTGTAATTTTTTGGGATTACAAAAATTCCAAAATGCACTTTGGTATATTATTTATGCAGAAATAGGGTGGCTGACAAATTTTATCGTACTTATAGGGAATATTTAGAGATAGCTGAATTTCTTTACCAAAATTGTAAAATATTATTGAGAGTTAGGTGATTTTCCATGATAATGTAATGATGTACTGATTACGATTTCCGCGGACGTCTTCTATTTCTGGTGCCATCAACACTCGTGTCAGGTAAACATTTAAGGTTTTTGCAAGAATCAGGTTTTTCAGCACCTAGTACTTATTTAATATTTTAAAATACGTGATATCACGTGTTTTAAAATTGATAGAAATTTTTGACTTTTAGTGTACCATAGAACAATAAAAGAGGAAATTAATGGTATCAAAAACGGTTTTTTGACCATGGATGGAGTTAGCTGCTTTGCAGATTAAGGTATCAGTATACTATTATTTTAACTTTGGACTATATTTGACATGGATAACCTCACATGTCTTATGCGTAGACTTTAAGCCTATTACGTTGTCTTTTAAATATAAGAATTATTGTTCACAGACGGCAAATCGTGTTTAATGCATATTTATGCAAGATCAAAAAACGCGTGTAAACACGCTTATAGTTTTGCGTGAGATGCAAAGTTAGGTGTGTTTACTCGCCCATTGTGAACTGGACACAGAGCTGGATGAATTGTTTTCATGTAAGTACTTTTTTGGTCACCCCATTGTTCTAGTCTCTTTTATTTCCCACTGAATTACAGAGACAGACAATCATTGCGTGTGCCTCTGACATATCACCCTCATTATAACAAACTTTCATATTATAGATGTATGTATTATATAAGGTTACGGGAGATTAAACATTAGTCTAACTATTCATTTATTTATACCTCTAAATTGCAAACACAATATTTTCTTCGTACTCTAAAGTATCTCTAAAGATCTCGATTTAAGAGAGAGTAATCGTTGCCAATACACTCGTATAAATACGAAGGGCGATTAGTCAATCCGTATTGGCCCGTGTCCACAGATTAGATTTTTCTCGGAGATTCAATTCGAGACCAGAGGAAGGATGGTACATCGGTTACCGGATTATTGCGTAAACGAAAACTGAGCACACGAAAATTACGCACACGAAAACTGCTCACACCAAAATTACGCACACGAAAACTGGGCACACGAAAACTTCGCACACGAAAACTGCCCACATGAAAACTGCGCACACGAAAATTACGCACATGAAATCTACTCACACGACAATTACGCACATCAGATTTTTGAATTAAAATTTTTACATTTTTTAGTAAATAATATTATATTACTACACCATATTCTTTGAGTTATTTTGAATATCAGAAAGATATAATTTCAAGTGTCTCCTTCAGAATCTTTGATTACACTAGGAAGATAAGATATTATACGGTTAAGCATAATAACTTAAAAAATATAAAATAAAAACAAGAGATTTTAATGTAGGTACACAATCAAATTTATTTTTAAATACATTTTTTTATATTATATTAAATACAAAAAAAAATGGTTTTGGTCGTCCTGTGCATCACACGGCTAGACATTTACCTAACAATATTAACTGCTTATAGATGTATATATATAAAAAAATTATATTTTCTTAAATTTATAATGAACTGACCCGTAAATTATTTTATTTTAAAAAATGTGCAATTTTTAATACAAATTAAATGTGAATTTTTTCCTATCCGGGGAAGCATTATACATTTAATTTGTATTAAAACACAACATGACATGTTATCCTTAATAATGAAATAATAATTAATTTTCGTGTGCACAATAGTAACCGAACCGGTACATCATGATAGTTCCAAGTTCTCACAGAAATTTTTCTCAACATGATCTGATTCTCTGGATGTCTCATTACATTTAAAAATATTGAAGTTTTTTATAATAAATACTTTTTATATTCAATCCATGACATCTTCATACGTAATTCTATCCATCCAGCTCATTTTGAGCATTCTTCTGCAGATCCACATCTCAAATGCTTCAAGTCCACGCATTCATTCCATAAAATAATATCGAGAACACTTAACACCTGACTGCAAATAAATACCTAAAATATTAATTGAAATCTAGTGAACATCTAAAGAAAAAAATAACAGAACATTACATAAATGTTTTTGACGATCGAACTTTGTGAATAAGTATTAAAATGGAAAAAAATATGTTCTTAATTTTAATAGCGAGCATTCAAACCGAAAAAGTAAATCAATTTATGATTTTGCGTTTCTTTTCAATGAACGTTTATTTACATCATTTTTCATGGGTAGGAATGCCATAAAAACATAATACCAAAAACGTTATTATTCGAAAATTCTCCTATTTTGATGTTTTTCTCGCTGTAAAATAAAATAGAATACGACGTTGAAAATGTAATTTAAATGTTGAAAAATACTTAAATTTTCATTTATTATACATTTATGTTAACGAATTGTAAACATTTTATTAAAAGGAACACATTCTTATTGTGAAGTTGTAATTATTCACAACATTGTTCTGTGATATTTTAAATATTAATTAAATATTATTTAGAAATATATACATATAACATTGTCGCTGCTACCGGGATTCGAACTTGGATCTCTTTCCAATCCGGGGAAGGTGCATTACCCAACTATGCTTACAGCAGACAGTACGTTTACATATGTTACACTTTTCAAATTAATACATCTATCGTTCTATTTACTTTGTTTTCACGGAATCTCAAATACCTTTGAGTAAACCAATAGCAGACGCCAGAATTAATAATTCATTTTTATTAAATTTTGGACACATTGATACAACTTATATATTATTAGGGGAACACATTCCTATTGTGAAGTTGTAATTATTCAGAACACAGGTCTGTGATATTTTAAATATTAATTAAAAAGATATAGAGGGTGGCCCAAAAAAAGTGAGAACATTTCGTAAAATGTGATATTAGCTTAACTATATAACTATATCAACATTAGCTTTAATAGTTTACTTATTTACTTACTTACCTATTTACCTATATTAAATTATATTTTGACAATTTCCGGTCGCCATCTTTGATTTTTAATTTTATCATTGTTAATATTTGGTTTTTTCAAATTGTTGCTCAGAATGACAAAAATCACTGCAGAATACCGTATTGTGATAAATTTGCGAATTGAAAAATGATCAAAGAGTTTTAAAACAATGCCTGGAGTATAGCTAACCATTACAGCATAACAGGACATTACAGGAGGACGGAGCTCCATCTCACACAGCCAGAAATATAATCAACTTTTTTCGTCGTGAGAATGGTAATTAATTTCATCAAGCCAGGCATGTGATCACCGAACAGCCCAGATTTAAACCCAGAAGATTATGTAATATGAGATGTTTTGATAATTTCTGATTAGCTAAATATTGTGCAAAAAAAAACATTAAGAATTATAATTAATTATATTATGTTTTGAATTAACTCATGTGTTACGAGATATTCGCACTTGTTTTGGGCCACCCTGTGCACAAAAAATCAATTTTATTAAAAAATATTGTTGTTGCTACCAGGATTCGAACCTGGATCTTTTTCTAAAGGTATTTAAGATTCCGTAAAAATAAAGTAGATGGGTTTCAAATAATGGAACGATAGATGTATTAATTTAAAAAGTGTAACATATGGGTTCGAAAATGTATAATTTAAATTACTGTCTGCTGTAGCGTAGTTGGTTAGTGCACCTTCCCTGGATTGTGAACATTTTCTCTATTTGAGATATATAGTTTTTACACGCCTACCACCTTGTGTACTAGGGGATACTTAGGTCTATAGTTGGCTGTAGATCTTTCGCTCTTCGTGCCTTCATTTTCCCATTAACTTCTCTAGGCTTAAATTATGTAACAATTAGTTTTCTATAAAGGCTGCTGAAATAATATATTATGTTAAGGGAGTAGCAAAAGTAACATTAATGGACCGAGAGAGAAGTACCGCGATAAGAGAACAAGTCAAGTCAAGAAATGAATAATTGTCGACTGGAAATCTTAAAATTTTCTTCAAATCAAACAGGCATGAAATTTTAAAAAGAAAACTTTTCAGTTAACGTTTTCAAATGTATGAAAAATGATTAATAATATAAGGGATGAATCAGAAGAAAAGCGTAACAGGAAGAAATTGCATCTTCTGATTGAAGAACTTCAAGGAGGTTTTATTGCAACTCATTGTTCCGATCAGCATAATATTGAGGTTTTGGTCAGCTCTTAAATGTTTTCTGCCGGCAAATATAGTCCGTTGAGCCTCCATTGTAGTCAGCAAGTAGAACAAGATTGATCATCTAATAATGTTATATTAGGCAGCTCTATATAAGTAATGTAGAGGCAAATCTAAAGTCAGATTTAATAAAATTTTGGCAAGCTGTAAAATTTATTTTATTCTGATAAAAACCTAACCTAACCTAACCTTTTTGTTTCTGATCAATTTTATAACCCTGCTGACGAAGTAATAACTTTGTTTTATGACTATTTATAATGCGCATAAATATGAAGCTGATAAAATTTAATTTGCTCGCCAACCACGTATTGAGCCTGATATATTTTCACTGCCGACAAAAACATCGTATGATGTCTGAATGATTTAGTAGCTGTTTTTTTTTGCTTCCTAACCCAGTATTTAAATGGCGAATTATTTAATTACTTTTCATTTTCAACCTCTGTAAGTCCTTTGATATATTGGCTATATAAATAAACTTTCACTAACATAAAATACAATACGAACTGAATACGTCGGAAGGGTGGTTTTGTTAATGTGTGAAATATATGACTTGTTTCCCAGTCAAAGTGTCAACTTTTAAGATAAGCAATGGTAAATAAATAAATATTTTTTCTCAGTTACGAAAGAAAATTATATATGGTAAGCACATGATAAAAAGACACGTCGATACAGCCATGGCCCCTAAGTATCCCAGAGATCACCTCAAGCAACTCTCTCAAATCTCAAGGGAGCATTTCATTTCACGAATAGTCTATATCATCGATCGGCGTTACAACCCACAGCAATAGAGATGTTTGACATTGGGCGTATTTGAGAATATACGATACACGTTTTTTAAGTAAGTACCGTTGTCGGGTATTCTTAATGTTGCGCGTGCGCAATGCTATCCTCCATCTGTTGACTCGCTACATGCAACGTTATAGACATTCACATAGTATGGCCATCTTGTATTGAGTGGTTGAAATGTTCAACATAATAAATCAGCCCACCGACTATGAGATACGGTCCGTGATTCGTTTATTGAATGCACTAAAAATGAAACCAGCTGACATTCATCGCCAAGTGTGTCTTGTTTTGTTTCGATATGACGCCAAGTGATTTCCATATTTTCCTTCATCTGAAGTGGTTCCATGGTTACAAAAATGGTTATAAAAAATTATTTCCCAATTGCCAAGTGCCTACAAGATTGAGAAATAGTTGTGAAGTGTCCGAAGAAAGAATATTCTTGTAAAAATTATGTTGTTTCATTAAAAAAAAAAATCCGGTACCTAAAATATGCGCCTCGTGTAATATCTTTGTATGAGTAAAATGAATTTAAGAATTTCAGTGTCTTTCCGTAGTACGAACATGATACTCGTATTAGTACTTTTTCAAACATTGATGAAAAGAATGCCAAACCAATGTTGGACAGGATACATATGAAACAAGAGCAGATAACATATGACAGCGACAACACAGTTATACGATACAGTGCCAGAATAAAAATTAGTTATACCGAGAGAATGACTTCTGAAGAGAGTGCAAGAAAAGATTGGTAACATAAACCATCGAAATTTGAAGGAGCCAATTTTACCAATGAAATTGAGGAAAAGTTGAGAGATGAAAACAGAGAGAAAGGCGTAGACACAGATACATTCACTAAATAAAGAGCAATGTCAGGATATAAACAGTACATTAATATAAAATAAGAAATAGGTACCTACTACAGTGGAGATATAAGAAAGAAAGCAAGTCTACTGAATGCCGGTTCATTCATAGATTCCTTTCCGCCACAAGTACAAACGTCGCGGCGTGTATAGTCACACGCGCGAAAAGGATTATCGAGTAATTAGCGGTAGCGAAGTAAAGCGACGGTAGTGTATCTGTAGAAAGTTCGAAGCGCACTGAACTTGCTGCAGTTGAGAGATATCTTCATTTTTTCCTTGTGCGTAGGGATAGGAATAGGTAAGAAAAGGAAGGATATACGTAAATTAAAAATTAGGTAAATAACGAATTGAATGTATGCATGAGGCAACAGATCAAACACCAAAAAATTAATAGAATTAATTAATTTTAAACGGCGCTAAAAAAAGGTTTAATTTTTTTTTATAGAAATAACGTTTATTCAATCCAATATACGCGTAATGTCTATTGTTGGATACGACTGCCTCCCACCTATTAGTAAATTTATTTATTCCATCCTCAGGGATTAGTAACCTTTTTGAATTTTAGGGCAAAAAACTCACAAACTTTGTTGAACTTATTTATTTACCATTGAGAAAATTCTGCAGAGATCAGAATAAATGGTAATCACTTGATGCCAAGTCCGGAGAGTATAGAGAATACTGTTAAACTTCTCATTTCAGGTCAATTAGTTTTATTTGGGCGATTGATGCAACATCTGGTCCGGCATCATCTTGATGAAAACTTACACCTTTTCTGTTTATCAAATGTGGTCGACTTGGACATTGTATTCAGTTTATGGAGATATCGAAAAAAGGTTGATTGGTTAATATTAAACCTTTCTGCAATTTTTCTTGAAGTTAGTCGAGGGTTCACCACAGTTTTAAATTTCATCTTCAATTTCGATGGGACGTCCAGCGCGGGGTTGATCTTCCAGAACATAACTTGTTGGACCAAAAATAACACGTTCGTATTTTCACCATACCTTCAACTCATACAGAGCAGATTTTTTCAGTTGGGGTAGTAGCACTCCTTCCTTCTTTGACCTCATAAAGAATACGATGTCGCAAATGAATTTTTTTCGGGGTTGAACAGAGACTGGCCAAATTAGGTAGAGGATGTCCTTTTTAAAAAATAGCAAAATTTCAAAACAATAGACAACCGTTTACACTATCTGCAAATAAGTACCGTTAAATAGGAAATAACCTATGCATCAACCTAATATGTTAAAAAATAAATGTATTTGTAGTAGGACTGAATTAAAAGATATGCTCATCATTCACGACAGTCTCTCATGATTGAAGATCGTGATTTTGATGAACTCCCGCCCTCTTGATTACACTCCAATGCTTTTGCCAGCATTCTGCATATCTAAGAATTTTCACCAAATAAGTTGCCTGTTGCTTTTTGCAGCAGCTAAGCCGCATATTCTGACAGCCTCGAGCGAACAATTAATCTGAACCATAGACTCCGACCGTTTTATAACTTTCAAACCCGCTCGCATTACCAACATGAGGGTGTTGTTTGTGATTACTAAGGTAGTTGGCATTAAAAATAATGACGGGGCAATTTCAAACGTGTCATTAGTTTTGTAATATCACAGGATGTTTGTGACTTATACTTATATGACATACCTTGAACGAACTAATGTTCAGTGGCCTCTCATATCCCTGCCCTCCCCCGCCACTAGCGAGCGACCTTGAATTGGAAAGGTTAAGCTCCGTAAGTGTCAACCTTTGGCGAAATAATGATATATAATTCCATACAGTCCACTATATTCGGAGGTGATGGAGAGACCCATGAGAAGCGGAATTCGATGAGTCTCTTTTTCCTGTTCCTGTTTTTCTAGCACCTAAGGTGCGATTCTACCAGTGGATTTGATCGAATGTTGAGTTATTACATATCTATTTATTTAATATTCTCAAATCATCAAAATAAATTTAGACGCAAGGATGGGGATAAAATGTCCTCATCCTTTATAACCGTAAAAGATTACGCCGCAGTTCAACGGAACCTATCATCTATAATTCGCCCCCAAAATTCGCACAAAACCCATCTGTGTGTGGTATTTCCACGGCGCGCATTACCATCCGCCATCTGTTTCGGGCGGCATTATCCACTGTCCCGCGGGACCGCGAGGGGTGGAGCGCGGAGGGGCGGTACAATAAAAGGGTAGGTAATTTAATTTTTGTTGAAGCTTCCCAACCCTTATCCTGTGACGTGCGGAGGCCATAAATCATTGCGTACGTAACGGCTCTCAAATATCAATTTGCGATAATGTTTCTGTTGTACAACGTAAGTTTAATTATTTTGTCGTTATTCAATTTAAATTTACATAGACAATTAAGATAACATTATACAGTAACTTTGTGTTTAACAAAGTTAGTTTTATATGTGAACCAAACCGGTTACGAAAATATCTATTTTCTTCATCAGGGTGATAAAAGACTAAAACAACATCTAATTATTGTATTTAGATTCTAAAATTATTTTTTTATAATATAATAGAAAATTAATTAAAAACAATTCTATTGTACTATAATTTTATATTGTGCAATTTAATAAAAAACCTTCGTCGAAAGGAGCTTGAAAAAGGAAGTCATCCGTTAAAATGTCTCTAATTAGAGGATAAATTAATGTATACACTAAATATAACACATACATCTGACTATGAATTACGCCAAAAATATTCGTTGAATGCTGTTTTCCTTTTAGATAATCTTTTATTAAACATTTACAAATAATTTAAGATACAAATAAATATTATTGGACCAGATTCAAATGAGTTATTGATAAAAATGTGAATGAACCCACAAAAATTAACCTAAGGCGGTCGCTCTCACCGCTCACGCTAAATCATACATTTTCAACCTTTAGAGCATTTTTGAAAATGACTTAATTACTCTCCTTTTCAATGTTCCGTGAAGGATTCCAGGTATCTGTATATTGTGATCCAGTCCAATTATTGAACACATATTTATTTTGTTTTGACTTATTTTCGTCTGGCGGTAATATACGTATTTCCCTAAAATGACCCACCACCGCCGGACGTGTTTTGTTTTGGCCCACCGGGCTGTAAGTGATAATATAAACTAAATTAATTAACTGTAATTACCTGTAGTTCGGTAATGTAGCAACTACTGGTAGCTGCAATAACTGCTCCAATAGTTAAATCACTCTTACAATACAATCACACAATAATATCACTACCATATATTACGTTTTATACATATACACCTAATAGCATATAGGTGGTGGTCAGTAAAAATTCATTTTTTGGTCTGAAATGTACTTACTTACCATCACGCTGTTTCTCCGCGGAGGTGAGACAGCGAGACTGACACACAATTCTCACCTCACCCACATTCATACATCTTCTCATACAAGCTCGCCAATTGTTGAGGCTTCTAACAGAGCCGTCCTCCATTAACTGGTTTACCTGGTCGTGCCAAGTCTTCCGCGGACGTTCTCTATTTCTGGTGCCATCAACACTTGCGTCATATATCTTTCTTACCATTCTTTCCTCATTCATCCGTTCCATATAACCAAATCACCAAAGTGAGAAATATAATTACAGTAATACTTTTTAGATAGTATACTTAGGTTAGGTTTGGTTAGGTTGCAGAGACGTTTAATGCACCAATCGCGAACCTCTTACAACATGTTCCGAAATTTAAATATTTTAATAATAGACTTTCATTTTTGTAACATACCCTTTAAATTGCCTCCAGATTAATATTATTTCTGTTGATATTATGATAAAACTTTTGATGAATTGAATTAATTTCAAAAATCGCGTTGATCAGAATGCCAAATGATCTAATGAAAACGTTGTATTCAATTAATTTTATCATTTGAATTTATTTCCAGTAATACTATACCTAGTTACTATAGAAACTAAATGTCTTTGTTGCGTAAGATTATTTAAGCCCCGCAAACAACTCTTCATGGCTGAAGTATACTAAAGCTTAACAGCCTGGGGTGACCATCAAGCCTTTTGCAGAGTAATACAATCATACCCGGTATCGGTAATTGGAACCTCCTGGAGCAGGTTTACTGATTCCCAGACTATGTGAATAGTTCTAAATGATAATATCAAAATTATATAAGCAGGATTCCAAATAATCCGTTAAACAAATAAACGAAATATTTACTGTTTCCGGGGTAAGTTTGTAGAACTCCATAATCACATATGTGAAAATAAAACACTTTTGTTACTCGAGTAGCGCTAATAAAGTAAGGTCATAACGTTGTTTTATTTATATACATACATTTTTATTTATTTTTATTCTATTTATGATTTTGTATAGGCTCTATTTTCTGTAGTAAATAATTAATAAAAACTTTATAAAAGTATAAAGAATTCAGATAAAACTGAGGCATTAAAATACCTGACATAATTATTCTTATTTTCTCCTTCTGTATAGACACGGAGTGGCCTCAATCAGATGAGAAACGGCTCATAATACACCGTTACCAGATTCAGCTGACTTCAGGTCTCTTCAGCTAAATGCGATGCATCTATCCGCAGTTATTGCACTCTTACATGTCATCTTCAGCTTAAAATAGAGATCAATTAATTTTTCGAATAAATCAAAATTTCGATGATATATATATAGATATATATATATTTAAAGTCTGAATTTTCGGGAATGTACCAATATATCTTATTTTATTATATTTATAGTTACAACTGTATTAAAATCAATAATATTGAATACGTATTTTACACTTTACCCAAAATTTCCTCTACCTTGAATATTGGCGTAAGAGTTAACGTGTCATCTGTGACGTAATGTGACACGTAAGTAACGTTTTCGTGAGAAAAACCTACATTTTGCTACGGGAATGTCTCCTTGTATTACAAATTGTAATACATTATGGATACATTTAGTGCGAGGGATGTCACATGTGTACAGTAGAGCCTGCTGGAGCAGCCGGCACTAGGGTTGATCAGAGCTTTTGTATTGATGTCATCATTATTTATCAATTTTGTGAATTTATATAAAATTGCATTTTTAAAGTAGAATATGTTTTAATAGTTAATAGTACTAACATTTTAATATATTCTGTGTTTTATTTTTACCTTTATCGGTACCAGGACTTTATAGAATCAAAAAGATTTTAGATGTATGTCACTATCAAACTATATCGAATTATGTTCGCATTAGGAACGACATTGTTACGCAGAATATTGAGCCGTCACCGAAAAGCTCTTTGTCTCGGTTGTTTTCAAAATACGCGCGCAAGGCAAAGCCCCGATGTGCTCCGGTCCAAACCATGTTTGCTATTGATATGGGGTCACCAACACAAACCAGACAACAACACAGACCACGTGCACCTGTCTCCCCCCACCACCGCCCCAGCATTTACCCGTCCTAAACGCTTAGTCGATTCTGCTGCACCCTGTGCATTAATTTTTTTGCACCCTTTGTTGAATTTTGTGTTAAACTATTATAAATAATTTTAGGCGTCTCGGAGTTCATGATATATGCAGCATACGATGCTAATATCCTTCTCAAGATCCATGTTTCGACCCCATGCAGAGTTATAAAGAACACCAGATCCTTAACCAGTCAAACGTTCGGACTACGGCCTCACACTCTTCATTTTTTGAGACGAGAGATCCCACGTAGATACAATTGCTGACGTCTTTGCAGTCATCATTACAAATATGTTTTTTACTATTTGGTCAAAGCAAAGTATTAATTTTTGTTTATTTTACGGGGAATTTAGTCCGGTTACGATTGAATGTTATGAGTTATGGATCGGTGCACATGTTTTAAGAATCAGAAGGTTATGTATGTGAAAACTTGGTGTATTGAACAGGATTTAAAATGAATTCCCACGCGATGAATGTGGCAACCATAAAACGATCATTATTCGGCGAGCTAGGCGAGTGCCAATTAATATATACTATAAACATGGTGACGGGGCAATAAACAATAACTGTAATCTTATAAAATGTGTCTGGCTTATATGGTGGAACTATTTACAACGGAAGTCATTCCGACGTGTGTTTAACCCATTAATCGTGGCATGACATCTTTCATACGCGGGACTTTACACTGTGCAATGATGCAAAAAAATTATGATTTGTTTTTAAGAAATCGATAGCAAAGGTTCTCAAGTATCCTCACAAACATAAACAAATACAGAAATCAAAACCATAATTACAAAATAACGTAAACAAAATTATCCACGAGAGAACACAACGGTGCTGTACACCATCGCTACACTTGCACCATCTGTGGTGATATTCATACGTACTAGAGTGAAGTAGTGATTTTTGAAAC
>CM062854.1:30309370-30396210 GCA_031772225.1 Eubasilissa splendida | reverse complement strand
AATGACCTTCATTTTATTTTTATCACACAGATTTTAATCCATATCCTATTATCCTTATCCTTTCCAAAGAAAAAATGTAAGTGGTTATATTATTGTTTCGCTTTCTTTATGATTTTTATTTTTACAGATAGACTGTATGTTTTCCTTATAAAATAAAAATATGCGATACCGAGGAGCGTTTGCTAAAGATTTTGATGGGAAGGTAGCTACGAGAGAAGTGGCATTTGAGGGCCGGCCTTCAGACGGCTGCGGGCATATTGTATCGGCACATGTTATTCGGTCTATGAGAGCCTAGTTTTACACCCAGGTATCTGCATTATGCGTTCAGAGGCCGTCGATTGTGGAGGCGATTGACGAGTACCTAGCTTACTTCCTTAATTTTTAAAATTAGTATTGCCATTTCGTCTTCCCTGGTCGTAATCAGTGTGGTATCAAATTTATAGATATTATGGGCATTAATTTTAGATATTTATGTACACTTGTGCCTCGAATATACTGTAATAGATATATAAATCACTCATACATTCGCAATGCATGTCCGTAAAAACAGAGTCGGCATTGAATTTTTTTTTTTAAATCAGGATCACCCTAAAATACCAACAGATATGAACATTTTGAAATTTGTTTAATACTATTAATTCAGCAGCCCGTCTCATCCTAGCTACATACTGTCCATCTGCTCATTTATACTCGCCAAATTCACATAAACAAATTATAACTTATAATAAATAAATAAATATTATAATTATGTTCATCATCAAATTAGATTTATAAAAGATTATCGTGTCCATTGTATGTAAAACAAAATTAATCGGCTCAACCCAGCAACAGGGTGGGAAATGTTTTGGAGTGACTGTTCTGATTACTTCCCCTAATCCTTTTCCAACCCCTTTCCAGCCATTGGCCGTTCAATTATCCTGATGATGTAGTCCTCACCCGTAACCGTAACCATAGTAGTTTAGGTCGATACTCAAATAAATTCTAGATGTAGGTATGTGTACCTACGCGGCCTATACGGATTAACTCTGCTTTGATGGAGAACTTAAAAATAGTTTATTTTGGTTTAATAATACGAACATTTTTATTTCTCTTTCAAATTTGAAAAGACAGATTAAAAAAGTTATTTAATCGAAATATGGTTTGGAGCTAGCGACTTTTGGGTTCAAATCGAACGCGACTAGTTGTTGACTCAAGAAACATAAATTCAGATTTACAAAATACTTGTGGAGACACTGAACGCGCCTCATAGTTAAGCCAGGCTCTCAACAGCCATAAACACTCCTGGTACCGACGTCAGGCGACGTACCACAATAATATCAACCGGCAATTATTGGGAAGACACTCTCTGCTATCTTCCCAACCACAGGTTTTAGATCATCCTTCAGTAGCTACTCGCACGTGTCGAATAAATGTAGTGTTAACCGTAATTAGTTTCTCTTCTCATATCCTGCTCTAGTTCACCATCATACACATTCCTAACATTCCGCGATCACTTGAACATAGTGGAGAACTGGGAGATAAAGGGGCCTCAGTTTTCGCGCATACAACCTTCTGAACAACGCACATTTACCACGACATAGTTCCGCTACAACGCAATTAAAACTCCTACATCTGATGATCCCATATCTGGCGACACGAACACAGTTCACACTCTTGAGACCGATTCTCATATATGGATCTGAATACTGGATACTCAGTAAGAAATATGAAAATTCGCTAGATACTAGGTGGCAAAAATGAAAAAAAGTTATGGTGTGTGCGCCATAACCACGAATTAACGCAGAATATGCAAAAACTATTTTAAAAATTTATAAAAGAATGAATTATGCGACGATAATATATTTACGTATGTTTAATATTCATTTACATAAAACATGATCTCAGTTTTATAAAGAATATGGTCACGCTGTCAAACGTGACGCGAGATGTTAAATGTTTTCTCTTTCATTATGCATTACATTATAGTCAAATATTAAAACTAACGTGAATAATTATTGATTATGATTGCGATGTGTCAAAATCATAACTAAAAATTTAATGTATTCTAGAATTAGAACTAGAATAGAAACTAAAATATTATTATACCTACTGATAAAATAGCATTTTTGTGTTTATTATTGTCCATTCGCGATTCTTATACATCATACAGATGTCATTTTTGTTCGTTTTGAGAGTTAACTTAATTTCAATTACATATAGATTTTATTTACGTGTGGTTTATTTTGGAGAAAGCTCTAATATTGAAATATAGATTCTATTAAAACCCTACTGCGTAGCGGTCATCAAAGTTCGTGTAGTAGCCATAATAGTCGCTCGCGGGGTCTAGCAGGTAAACTGGTGTATTTAGATTGACGCTGAACACGATGTTCTATATTCAAATTATTGTTACTTAACATATAAAAATGTGAATGATTTATAAAATATAAGACATATTTACCGCCACGGTATAGTTACTGCCTTATAAATATATATGAAGTGATGGAATAATATAGGAATGAAAATGTATCCTAAGCAATCCCTAGACATTAGACAAATCTTTATGTTGAGACTCGTCCAATTTTTCAACAACAAACATCTACACGCCAGTTCCGAGAGCAACAACGACATTTTATCAAAGATTCTACATGTTCTTAGCTCCGAAACTGTACAACACACTCAGTACCAACTGAAAATCATTCAACTCCAATAACATTACACAAATATGGACCCAACATATGATCCGATCGGGTAGAGATCAATAAGCATGGCTACCCAACATTCTAACATAATCATTATACAGCGCCCACACTAATAATTCACTAATTCTACAACACTCATTTCCCACTTAATTTTCTTTTATATATATATATATATATTTATTTCTATTTTTATTCCTGTCAAATCTTAAATAACAGCACGAAAAAAACTGGCTACTTTAACACAGACTTCAGTCTAGCACAGTAGCCAGGACAACGCTGTATATATCATAGGTGGAGTCTACTCCATCCCACACAATAAACATATTACAATGTCATATTATAATATATTCACCTCTGTTATAACAAAAATATGTATGTCAATAAATAAATCAGATATGGTCAGTGGCTAAGCCAATACCAATCATTGGATGGAATACTGAATTATGGCTCTGCACCAGGCTGGTGCAAATACTCGTAGTATGCACATTCAGAGGCCACAGCTGTTGGAGCATTCGAGACCTGACAATGCAAATATTATTTACCCATAAAGTACTCTGATTAATTAGTTCAGTATTCAATTGTAGTCGATTAAGGAAACTATCAAGTTATCACCTTTTTTAATAAAATAATATATATATATTAAATATTAAGGATACCAAAATATTCCTATCTCTGAAAAAAATAGTCCACGGAAACCGATGAAAAAAAAAAAGTCAACTCAACAAGTTGGTTGTTTAATATTCGAAAGTGGTGTGTGCCAAAAATAATAGTTGAATACTAAATAATGAACCCTTATCATTTGTTTAATTTATACTAATAAAAGTTTATTTGTCATCGTGTTTGCATATTTTTCTTTTTGTATTTCATATGGCAATTTAAGTTCAGATTACATTTTTATGGTTATTAAGATTTGTTTTATTCTGTGACGTTTATATAGTTTAATGGTATTGTAAAATGTATGATGATGCCTTCTGTCGTGCGCTGAACGCACCCAACACCGTGAGCTACGCTTGTCCACGTTTAGTTCTTTCAACAACAAGCTACTCGATATCATTGAGTTAATTAAATATAGAATCGAACCATTGTAATCTAAACTTGAATAAATTCAGTGTACCTAAATCGTGAATATTTTCAATTCATTCTATAATTAATACACTTAATTTCGTTCATTCAAGTATTATCATTTCTTAAGGAAAACACATTATTTTTGTGAAGTTATTCAGAACATTGGTTTGTGATATATTTTTAAATTCAAATTAAATGAATTAATTAGAAAAATATACATATAAAATCAATTTTATCGAAAAATATTGCTGTTGCTACCGAGATTCGAACCTGGATATTTTCCTATCCGGGAAAATTGCATTACATCTATCGTTCCATTTTTTGAAAGCCATCTTCTTTATTTTTACGAAATCTCAAATACCTTTGAATAATCAGATAGGTTCGAATCCCGGTAGCTACAACAAAATTTTTTGATAAATTTTATTTTATATCTTATTAAGGAAAACACATTCTTATTGTGAAGTTGTAATTATACAGAACATAGCGCGAAAACAATATTTTTCGACAAAATTGATTTTATATATGATAACGTTATATGTGGTACCTACCGCGCACATTGGGAATTAACTTTCTCATGTTGGCAACACTGATCGCGCAGGGAAAGAATTCCGAGCAACGGTCTTTATCTTTACAATGGAATATTTTGACATCTGTGTTGTCTCGCATCATATTTGTACTAATCTGTTGACTAATTATATGTGTAATTTTAGGATGGACACATCCCTTCCTTATTTCTTAATCACTTTCTCGTTTCACTCATTTTATAATTCCTATTTTTAACTCATTACCTCGTTTCTAGTTATTTCACTTTTAAATTTCGTAAAAGTGATGTTATTGTTACCGTTTGTTACAACTCCTTTCGCGGATATAATAGAAGAGGAGTCATGCCACTACATACTGAATGCCACGGGAAGGGTTTCTCCCGTACAATGGATGAGGGATACGAGTTGATTTGCAGCTAAACAGTACACGACGAAATGATTTTTTTAACCAAGGAAGACGCAAGCGATCCATGAATAACCAAATGCCAATAGATAATCCAGCCTTTCTGATGTTTCGGAAATTTCGGAAGACTGTGAATCTCTGCAGAAATGGACAATAACTATGTGAAAACTGGTTGTAAAAATAAATGTTGATGTATACGAAGAATTTAAAACTTATGATTTTTTTTTATTGTAGCATTATTCTTTCTTTTCATATTCTGATTTAAAATAAATAATTTTCTATTGTAGCATATTTGTTTTTTTACTTTATTTAAAACTAATTGTTTTCCTGCGCGTGTTAACTAATTTATTTTACAAGTTATTTCTGAACTATATGTGACCCGACAAACTGTCAGGTGACAAATTATGTTCATTTAGTTCTGGAAATAATAGTAAATTTCATTATTTTAGTGTGGCAAAATTGCCAAAATCATCTTTTTATCACATCACATTTTGTGATGGAACTCTTAATGTTTTCTATTTTAATATTTTATTTTCTTGTTTATTTTTGTATTAAACTTTGTGATTAAAATTTGCAATAATCTTTTTATTTTTCCCTGAGAATGCTGGCTAAAGTGAAAAGCGGGAGATTTTGTTGAATTCTGTGAACTAGACCCACGCACTTCATGCAATCCTCTGAGCATGCCGATGGATGTGTATACATGGCGTCATATCCTGACGTCGACACGTCATATTTTGGCGCCCACGTCTCTATGTATATATTTATAATTAATACATTAAATAAGATCAATATCTTTCTAATAAATACATTTAATTTGTATTTATTATCATTTCATTCATTTATATATTATTGGCTATTTTACTGACTATCATACTCCGTATGAATACGTAGGTACACACATGCGAGATACTTACATGATGAATACCGAATGAGAACCCGAGATTAGAGATGGGTAATTTTTGCACCCCTGACTACATACACACATCATATGACACAATTAAATCAAATAATAAATAAACAAGTGGTCAATTTAAATTATATTAATGAAACGTTAGTGAAACTTATTGTATCATTACCAGAAACATTGTTTTTTTAACATTTCGTACATCTATTACAGTTCTCACCCTCTGCAAAAACCTTTTACCTAGAAAAACCCTTCATCATCGTTGAACCACTACCCTTTACGTGATCAGAAATCCCTTCCAAATAAAGCCTCATCCCAGCCTAAGGGCAGATTAGGAAAGCAACTGTTTATTTACAAATTAGGCAAACAGAGATCTCGGAGCTGGCAATGGGTGCTCAAAAAAACTGGGGCAAAGAACATTAAGAATAAACCCTACCTTTCAATTACTACTTAATATTCTCTACCTATAATAATACGGGGTTAAATATAATACAGAGCCGCCAGTGTTAGTAGTCAGAATGATGATTAGAATAAAACTTGTTAACGTGACGAGCCCATTGGACTACTGATTAAGAAGCTCGTCTAGTGATTCAGTGGTCATTCCAAGAGACCAGAAATATAGTTCCGTTTTCTTCATTTAAATAGTAAGAATATGTTAAATATGAATTAAATATATTAATTAGAAAGATATACATATAAAATCAATCTTATCGAAAAATATTGTTGTTGCGCCACCTGGATTCGAACCTGGATCTCTTTCCTAACAGGGGAAGGTGCATTATCCAACTATGCTACAGCGACAACTTTCGAACCCGTATGTTATCCTCCTGATATTAATACATTTAATCGTTCCATTATTTGAAAGAGCCATATCTACCTTATTTTTACAGAATCTCAAATACCTTTGAGTAAACTGATAGCGGACGCCAGAATTATCATTTTTTTATTATTTTGAACTGAATAATTACAACTTCACAATAAGAATGTGTTCTCCCAATAATAATAATGTTGTATCAATGTGTCCAAAATTTAATAAAAATGAATTGATAATTCTGGCGTCTGCTATCAGTTTACTCAAAGGTATTTGAGATTCTGTAAAAATAAGTTAGATGGCTCTTTCAAATTATGAAACGATAAAATGTATTAATATCAGAGGGATGGGTTCGAAAATTGTCGCTGTAGCATAGTTGGATAATGCACCTTCCCCGGTTAGGAACGAAATCCAGGTTCGAATCCCGGTAGCGCAACAACAATATTTTTCGAAAAAATTGATTTTATATGTATATCTTTCTAGTTCATATATTTAATACATATTTAAAATATCACAGACTTATGTTCTGAATAATTACAACTTCACAATAAGAATGTGTTCTCCTAGTAAGAATATTGATGTGATAGGTATTCCATATACGCATCCATATTAACAATAAAAATACACTTCGTTAATTCTGAATCAGATTTTATTTGAGTGTAATATATTTGAAAAACTTTTGAGAAGTTTATCTTCAATTCTACTCTGCTGGTGACTTCTGATTTTAATTGAAATGTCATTTATCTTTCTCCTCCCACTATACATAGTTGCCTGTATATATTCTAAATATGTGAGATTATATCACCTTTTTATATCGCACAGGATTGAGAGGTCGCCGAAGTGATTCCAATAAATTTACATACGTGATAAATATACGAGGCAATTATTAAATATATATTTTCAGTGAATCATCGGCGAGGCGTCAGCTAAACATGAGATAGATTTCAGCAAACAAAGACTGTCATTTTTTGATAAAATACGTCTCGCTGACGCCCGTTGCTGTCTGCGCTCGTTTATTCAAGCACCTTACAGCCATTTAGTGCCGAAGCGTACCGACACAATGCGGAGAACAATAGATCGAGGAGGACACCACCGAGAAGCCAGCAAAGCCAGCCACTTCTCCTCGGCCCGTTCTTTCGGAAACACCTCAAGCGAGCATCTCCAGTTTCTAACTTTATTTGTGCCAATTAACTTTCTAATCGTTGTACTTTCAATAGAGAATTGAATCGCAATGAACGCAAACTTTTGAAAGCCCCGTTTTAATTAAATACCTCGCTCTAATTCCAGCATATATATTCACTCGCACATTCCACATTCATATACACTGCGACATACATCAAAACGCGTAAGATCCTAGGAGAGATATGGCTTTCAGTCTGTCTCGTAATGTACAAAACCTGATCCGAATTACATAACTTTCAAACATCAACCGCTCCATTTTACGAGAAAATTATCTACCCTTTAAAGTGGGTATATTTTTTGAATTTTTTTCCCTTTTGAAACTAATAAATGTACACACGATATTTCCTCGAGTCACGTCCAACCCTCGAGATGAAGTAGTGATGCTGAGCTAACAACTAAAACAATGACACCGTCATGCTCCAGTGAAGTGGATGATGAAAATGATGGCGCAGGGTGTTTTATAGCCAGACCGCTGTTATTGATCTACTGTTGCACTTTATTTATAGCGAGGTGTTCAGATGCCATCCCGCCATATTCTATAGCGCCACCCCTATGTGCCTTCGCGCGTGCAATAAAATGCTACAGGCAGATACTCAATTAAAAATTGCAATCTACGGCTTATAATACAACCCTACAGTTACATCAGCATGTGAGACGAAAAGCCGAAATGGGATTTGTTTGAGATGCAATTTCCAAATTTTTTGAATACATTGCTGATAGAGATCATAATAAGCTGGAGAAGCTAGTGATGACTGAAAATGTAGAGAGTCAGAAAGGAAAAGGGTGATCTGCAACTCGATGTGTACTGCGGAATATATGAGTAAAGATTATGAGGATCATTATCGCACAGGATTGAAAGTTCGCCGAAGTGACGCCAATGAATTGATATGATAATATGACACGA
This sequence comes from Eubasilissa splendida, assembly GCA_031772225.1. NCBI lineage: Eukaryota > Metazoa > Arthropoda > Insecta > Trichoptera > Phryganeidae > Eubasilissa > Eubasilissa splendida. The sequence goes on along the minus strand of CM062854.1, from coordinate 30,387,721 downwards.
AACAGTTATTAAAAATATTATTAAGGAGAATACATTATTATTTTGATGTTGTACATTGGTCTGTGATATTTTAAACACTAATTAAATGTATTTATTAGAAAGATATACGTATAAAATCAATTTTAACGAAAAATATTGTTGTTGCGCTACCGGGATTCGAACCTGGATCTCTTCAAATTTGTCGTCAATTCATTGTGTTGGTATAGCATAATCGGATAATGCACGTTCTCCGGATTGGAAGAGATCCAGGTTCAAATGCCGGTAGTAACAACAATATTTTTCGATAAAGTTGATTTTATATGTATATCTTTCTAATTAATACATTTAATTTGCATTAAAAATATATTTGCGGTAAATCATCGGACGCGAGATGGTTTTCAGCAAACAAAGACTGTCATTTTTTGATGAAATACGTTTTGCTGGAGATAGTTACTGCCCGCTCACTGAAATGTTGTAAAAAATTAGAATTAATTGAATGTATTGTTTGTATCTGAAATAAAACCAAATAAGCAGCGAGCGGAAACGCATTCTCGATTATTTCGCCACAGTGTCCCTAAAAATAACATATTTTTGTGTTTCATCTCTTCTGACATCATCATTATTATCATCGCCAGTTGAAAGAAACGGAAATCTATGAACCATCCTTACTTTCTTGTAGCTGTACGCAACATGGAGTGTATTAAATAAGTGTGTGTAGCCAGAGCAGGTTGAGAAATGCTACTTTCGTTTGTTACTGGATTTACTTGTTCAGCACAGTTACATATTAGAGATGTTCAATAACCGTACAATTAAATGACTAAAAAGAGGAGCGTTTCCTGGTTATGTTATCTGGAAGGTGGCAGCGAGAAGATTGGGTCTTGCATACAGTTGGGGGCGTATGTTATTTCGATCCGACGTCGGTACTTGGTGCGTTTTTACGGTTGATATGTGTTCTAATTTTACGCACCGGTTTACGCAAAGTGCGTTCAAAGATAAAATACATCAAGGATATCAACCCAGAGTTCGCGATCCTAAGTAATAAGGGAACAGAAGCGAAATATTTGCTTTTTTGCACCCACTTGTAAAATGGGAATTCTATTATTCTTGCTCATGTCTAACGTGATCTTCACTAACTTTAACGACAGATTTTTTATAACTTCTGATGTATACATTTCTTTAGATATAAAGCATAAGTAATAATAAAAAATAAACTTATACACAAAATGTTATGCACGTTGTATTGAAAAATTAATGGAGGCTATGCAGCAAACAGTGTCCTTGTCTGATGTGATGATGCCAACGTAACAAAAAAATACAGTATTGTCAGGCGTAGTTCAGTACTCCGCGTTAAGTACTTGTCAAAAAGCTAATTTTCAAAATACATGTAAATTCAAATGGATAATGTTATGAGAAAAGTTTAATTGTAAATTACAGATTTATAACCATAAACTAATTAACTGCTTATTTGATAAATCCCTCGATGTTTACTGGCACAGAAAATTAACAAATTTATTATTAAATATTAAATCTATTAAAAGTAACAACAAATAATTTTGATTTTACTAATACAAGTACTTTATCCCGATATTCAACATTTCTCATTTAAATTAGTGGCAGAGCCAACAGATACATTCTCCAATTTTGCCAATTTTCCCTCATTAAATGCATCGCTGCCTGAAATAATGGAAATTAATGTTTGTGAGGATTGATCGATACACGCGGTGGGACCGATCGTACCGCAAGCTTAATTTATCTATACAACTTGCGTGTATCCAATTAATTTAGTCGAAAAATAATTACACAGAAATAAAGTTATACTTACGAAGTATGATTAGTCATCTAAATTATCAAAAATCTGGGTTATTCATCTTGTTTCTATGGATCGCAGATGCTGTATTGTGCGCACGCGAACGTATATATTATATAATGGTTTCTGTATATTACCTCCTCTTACCTCCTACCAAATACTAAAACATACATTTTTCTGTGGTGTTAACCAATTGAGATGTTCAAACAAACTCAAGTTGACACCTAATTATTACCAGTGGGTGCGTTGACTGCCGTCGAGTTCTTCTTACCGTGTAGGAACTAATCGTTGGATTATGAATTATTGTCTTGCCGTGTGAGACTGATATCGCACTGTTTGTATGTAATTGGTTTCTCGCTACCGCGCGCACCGATTAGTGCTTTCATCCTGCGATTATGCATGGTGCTTGTTGGATGACACTTTGCGCTATCATTGAAGTGTATGTTCAAGAGTACTTCGTACGGAACAAAAAAGAACGTGTTCTGAAGCCAAAAGACCTATGACTTCAGTGAAGAAAGTCCAGATACCTAAAAAAGTAACACTCGGGTGGGTCGTGTTTCTTTCTAGTTCTAGTTGGTCTTTCAACCCCCCTGTTTTCTATTCCGGTCCCTCTCCCAAATTTTTTCCACCCTCTCTACATTCCGTTTCCCCAACTCCTTGTTCAAACGCACCTCTTGACCCAAGTTGAGCGAGTTTGGGTTTTACTGGACCGTTAACATAATTGTTCAATGCGCGCTCTTATTTCAAAATTGCATTTGACGTATCTAGAATCTTTGAATGTGTTTTATTATGAAATTACTGAAGACTATCGAAAGAAGCACTCACCTACACGACATTAATATTCTTAAATTATATAATGCTAAAGTTCACTGATGTTCGATCAAGTACCGGTACGGCATCTATATCTACATTCAAAACCCTGATCGCTGCCGGCTCGCTCCTCTAACTCTTCATATTTCAAGATCCGCTATCTCTTGTATACTATTTCTCTATCTCTGACCAAATAAAGCACTCTATATCAACCATTCATTTCATTCTAACACCAGAAACTACTCCCACATTTCTCTAATTATTTTTCTTTAGCGGTCTCATGGGACTTGGAATTCAATGACCGCAGTAATAAAACATCATAAATCTCACAGTGGTTCAGTCTGTTGGAGTATTTTCCTATCTTTTGTGAATCAGTCTTGACTTTATTCGCTCATCTATATCTCAGTATTCCTCTCGATCTTGATCCTATTGACTTGTTGCTAAACGTCCTGACTCCTTACTTCATTTAGAAAATCATGTTGTTCCTGGTTTCAAGTTCTTTAACCTCCTTCTGTAATTTTTATAACATTCCAAGTATCAACAGATTCCCTTGGTGTTCTATACTCTAAGTAATGACTAATTTCTTGGGTTCCGATTCCTTATAAGTGAAACAATATGTCCAGGTAACAATATTAAGTTTATTACAACAACATATTTACAGTCAATAATAATTATACACTTTCAGAGATAGACTAGTTATTCTAGGAGAAACTGTGATGGAAGAGATCTGTTCCCCCAGAGACGGCTTCTTATAAAGTTCGTCCCATTACTCATCTACTCACCTTCATGACACACACAAATACACATACATTTACAAAGTGACAGTTCTCACAGTAATCATCTAGCGTTTTTGATAAATTATATTGTAACATAAATTATATTTTATTATTATAATGTAAATTATATTGTAACATAAGCAAAAACGAAAAGAAATTCCAAACATATTACGTACATTTATCATTCAGGGCTGACCACCGTCATCGTGGACTGATCGATGTTGAAGTTCTCAGTCAGTGTTCTAGTGGTGTAACTTTCGTCCTATTCTACAGCTATCAGAAGGGTCTGATCATCAAAATCTGAAGATTGACTCTTTGTTGATTTATCGTCTAAGCTGATATCACCAGTTTTGAAGCAAACAAACCATTTTCAGAATGCCCTTTCGCTAATCGTTCCTTCGCCGAAAATATCATCGAGATCGTGAAATGACTCAGATTTCCACCCTTTCTTGAAGTGGTTCAGCATACTATGGCATAAACTGCGCCAACAGAGCGATGGAAATGTTCATTCGAACACGTTTTTGGTCCGAAGTGGGCAAACGCGGCACCCAACGTGCGGCCAGCTTTCTCATTCTTAAATCTTGATTCAATATGTAACAAACACGTTCTTTGGACATATTCATAGCCTTTGCTATCTCTCTAACCTCAATTCGACGGTCGTCCAGCACCATTTGGTGAACTTGAGCGATGTTATCGTCAGTGGTTGCAGTTTTTGGTTGTCCGAATGTTCATCGTCACCCAAGCTGGTACGGTCACGTTTAAATTCAGCTGCCCAAACTTTTACCGTGGAAAATGATGGTGCAGAGTCTCCATACACAGCGCCCAACTCGTTTTTAATTTGTGTAGGCGTATTGCTTTTCAAAAACAAATACAGAATGACAGCTCGATACTCGATCTTTTCCATTTTCACAAAAACACTCCCATCGACTCACTCAATCGGATATCAAACAACAACAGCGCGTTCAAAATAACTTAAATTTTCAATTATCAAAGCATGTGCAAACACGTTCCCCAACTTTAGTTGACGAGTGCTGCCATCTTCATGCTGATGTCGGAAATTTTTCAGACAGCCCTCGTATGTGTATGGTTTTCAATGCGCGTTTTAATTTCCTAACCCTAAAGAATTTTATTCTATATCTATTATACATCTAAAGAATTTTATTATGAAATTTTTTAATTAAACGTTAAATTAAAAAATACAAAACGTCGCGAAAATAACGGCGGATAATTATGCATCAACCTAATAATAAACGTGTTATAAAACGCATTAATACTATTGTAATCGGTCAAGGTTTCACTAAACCGGAACTAAAAAAAAACAAATGCTATAGCTTCTCTCGCACCTCTTTTCTCCAAATCTTTCCCTATTTTTATAATCATTTACATGAAGTCACCAAAAGAAGTGTCCCACCTCAGCTGACTTCACGAAACAGATGGAAGGAACATAAAATGGAGTACATGTTTTAAAGCAGTGCCTACCGGGTCATTATACGAAAAGTTTGTTTTCTGTTACAGGTAAACAAAAGTTATTGCTTTCAAGGGATATTCACAGTACTGTAGGACCTCATTCAAAGTTTTTTTATCTAACAGAAAGATAGCTTATTCCCAGCATTGAATAACAGGCAATGTTAATTATATTCTTATTTAAACAAAGGTATCCACAATTTAATGTTGTGATTTTAATCATATGACAGACTTTAGTAAGCTTACATTTTAACAAGACTAGTGAAATAAAAAAGTACATTTTCTGATATTCTAAACCTTTATTAAATTAAATTATTTTCATATAATGTTATAAAATAACTCAATTAATTTTATTCTAAGTAACGCAGAACAAAACCATTAATTAAAATTTTAATTAAACTTAAAGTATGCGCTTAATTTATTTAACGAAACAAATTATATGGAAAATCACAAATTGAATTGCAGAAATTGAGGGATCGATGAGAAAATTAATTAAAATACATTAAAAATATGAATTTATTAAATTAATATCGCAAACAAGATCTCAAATGGAAAATATTACGAACGACACTTGGCCATCATTGCCACTGTTCACCACTGTTCCCGGTGCGCTAATTAAATATGTATATTTTACTATTATATAATTCAAGATAAAAGTAATTTTTTGTGAATAATCTAGAATATTTATAAATATTTAAATTTCAAATTCCTCATTCTTCTTCTTATGGTGTCTCTTCAACTAGTGAAGGTTGGTAGCTATCCTATTCTCTACTGAGCTTCTTCTTTTTCTTTGCCACATTATACCTATTAGGGGTTGGCTCTTTTAATACATGTGTTGGAGACTAGTTTTGGCTTTTAATTTAATGACCGTCGACCCATATCATCTGGTTCTTCCACCACCTTATCTTCTATACATTCCTGCCCTAGCAAACAATATATAGAAGAAGCCTTCTCATGGAGGTGTGTTGATAAAGTTCCTGAGAGAACTGTCACTTTGTAAATGTATATGTATGTGTGTGTGTGTGTCATGAGTGGTGAGGGACGAACCTTATAAGAGGCCGTTTCTGGGAGAACAGCTCTCTTCCAACACAGCTTCTTCTGAATAATTAGTCACATCTGAATATAATATATAATTATATTACTGTATAACGTGTTGTAATAAATGTATAATATTGTTAGAATACATTCATACAGTGAGGTTGTAATTATTCAGAACATAGGTGTTGTGTATATCTTTCTAATTAATATATTTAATTTATATTAATAATAATATTGTTATACTTTTAAAAATTATAAACAACCAACTAAATTTAACTACGAGTCCCATTCTAAAATTTTTTCCTAAAAATTATTCGAGTAAATTTGTATTAAGTAATGATTTGAGTTAGGTACTACAAGGTTATTTTTTAAAAAATAGATTCTGTCATTCAAAAAGAAACAATATATGTTTTAGTTAGTTATGACATCCTGAAGAAGAAAATGGTATTTTTCGAAACCGGTAGATGTATTTAAACTCATTTTAGTGGTTAATTAAACAAAGATAAAAAATAAAAATATAAAAATAATAATATTGTTACCTGAAAAGACTGAGTTTCACTTACAAGGAATTGGGACTCAAGTAATTACACAGTAATCAGAGGATAGAACCCCAAGGTAATCTAAGATTTATCACAGTTTCCTTCTCTGGCCTATTTGATCTTAATTATATTGATTTTATAATAAAAATATCTGTGCAAGTCGCTCTTTATTCGTTTATCATTATTTTTGTTTTTACAATTGTTATTAATTGTTATTACAATCGTGTATGAAAATTTTTTGTTTTAAGGTTACTTCAATAATGATGCTTCTATATATTTTATACCTAACAAATTGAAGGATTTGTTTCAGGTACTATTAAATAGTTAAAATATTAGAATTAAAAATTGATGTTAGTTGAATTTTAAAATTATCAAAAAAAAATCATATGCATTAAATTCTTATACAAAAAAATAAGCTTAGTGTGTATATGTATACTTATTTGACAACTTGAAACTATACAGTACTAGAGGAGTACAAAATGACACCGTACGTACGAGAATACTCAAAATCTCTTTGTTTTCAAAAAAGTTTTGACTATCCCTGGTTAGCTTAAGGTCAGGTTAGGTTAGGTTAGTTATTTAGCGTAATATACTGCTGTTTGACTATAAATCAGGCAATATTTTCAATTTGCCGTGTTGACTTGTCTCGATGTTTCATTTTTCAGAAAACTCATTTCCGTCGAACTAAATTTTGTCTTTTGATTCCCCAGACACGTTGTATCGATCCGTCTGTGACAAATTATTAGAAAACTTTTTGACTCGTGACTTGAATATTATTAGGAAAGTAAATCTCCTCAAAGACGACATTTCTTTAAAAAAATTGTGGGACACGAGGAAAATATTTTGGTATTGAATTATATTTTAATAAACGAGTACCATTTTTAAAGGGAGAATCGTTTTGCTGTAACTTCTAATTACAATGAAAAATATGTTTTAAATTACTTTTCAATATAATCCTCGAGCATTTTTTAAATAGGAAGACGAGCTTGACAATCCCTTCGTTGAATAAGCCTTCTGCCTGTTCTTCGAACCAGTTGTTGATAGTATCGTGGACGCGATCATAGATTTACAAACAAATATCATATACCAATTGGTTTCTCACCTTGGCATAGGAAACCAGGTTAAAGTCCTTCAAAAATTAAGTTTTGCGCAAGATATATGGATAACTTCGGGAATAAAATATCTTACATATCCTGAGGAAATTGAAAGCACCGGGGTGCATGGGACGAGATAATATGTTTCACTAACCTTAGACCGGTGAAAGGTTTACACTTGTAACTAGTAGATCTAGTCAAAATCTATCTTTTGAGATAAAAGCAGCTCTATAGTTACTCTACTTATTGAAAATTTTTGCGGACTCCAAAATGGCTGCTATGCATCGAGCCCCACCCTTCGCGTGCTGCGCGTGTATTATATAAAGATTTCTGAAGTGTTACTGGAGTGAAATAATAGACGTATTCAAGTCAAATGCGGATGATTTCAAGATTAATCTGAAAGAAGTGGGCGAGTCAAGAGATACATTAAATTAATCGTTGTGATTATCTCGTAACGTCTTATGCAAATCATTTTTAACCTTTACCATACCGTGATATAAAATACTCGTACGCAGCCATGCTGTCAACTCGTGTTACCGTAAGAGTTCTATCAGCCTTTGAAATGTGAAAAAATATTTTTCTAAATATATTTAAGGCCATAAATTTACTATTAGTATTAAATATAAAAAATATATATAATATTATAATTCTGAGCATTCATCAAATGTTGCATTAAATAATACAAACTTTTTTTTATCTATCTCTCTTTAATTAGTGAGAAAGAGACACCATTATATTCGTATGTTTGTCATTCTTTTTACTGTGAAGTTAATGTGTGGTTTCTTTCTGTCTTGTCACAAATCGTATTTTTATCAATGTATTAATTTTACAACGGATTGAATTAAAAGATAATTGTTTTTGTAGGATTCACTTTACATACTTGATTTTTCACTAGTCATTTCTAAGCGTAAATATGTTCCATCAAATAACTAAAATATGAATTGCATGTTGCGTGTATTTACCGAAATATTACAGGTTTAATTAGAGCGGTAGACTTGCATGGATTGGGAAGGGTTAATAAAGCATAAATCTAAGGATATGAAGTAAAATAAAGACCTTAAAAAAAGTGCAAGAGTGTGGAGCGGTATGATATCCGTGAATAATATCCGAGGATCTGTCGATCCGTTTCCGGTGTCCGAGTCCACAAAACGTTGTAGAATTGAGTTGCCAGTCGCGGTTCTAACTCACATTTATTCCAAATCAAGCGTCTCGCGGTTGGAGAAATGCCCTTTATGCTAATGACCTTACGTTCCAATTTGCATTTTACTTAAAATAGATGTCGTCATTAGTTTCATTCCATTCTAGGCTGCGGAAGATATTCAGAATTCGCTGCATGAAATTGATTACATTTTAGTTCTTCAAAATATATATATATATTGTGACGTGGTCGCCTATACGTGACTGGTAATCACTAGGATAGGACGCCATGCTTTCACATCACCGGCTGGCTCAGAGGTTTACATGATGGGCGTGTGTCTTTGGTTACAGAAATTACCATTATGTCTTTCCTGTCACTTCAGCCATCATACTCAGGGAAAAATAAAAGATTATTACAAATTTTATCACTTAATTTAATACAAAAAAACATATGAATATTTAAGTATAAAGCAGAAAGAGATCTATTACTAGAATGTAATAAGATGAAAAGATTAAAATAAAAATAATACAATTTTACTACTATTTGAATATCTAAATCAACAGATTATTGTACAAGTAATAGTGTGATAAAAACACTTGACACTTTGAAATGTGAAAATCTTCATCTAAGAAATAACACTACACAAATTTATCACCTGACCAATCTGTCAGGTTGAATGTAGCAAAAATCATATCATAAATTGGTTGAACACGAACAAAAAGTTATCAATTTTAAATTAAAAAATGAAAAGAAAAAATAAGACTACAATACTCTCAATATTATCAATTACATCAAAAATTATTTTACAATCATACACGCGAAGTAAATGTCCATTCCACAGAGATTCATAGTCTTCATACAGATTTTACTTGTCCGAGGCACCTGGAATTACTTGTATCTGACTGGCCAGAACGTCAGGTTCTGGGTCATCTTCTTGCGTTTTAGCTCGCCACGAATTTCTTGCGTCATCTTCGGTTGTAAAATTATCCCGTCGTGTACTGATTTGCGGCAGAGATCAAATCGTACCCCTTCATTCATTCCTTAGGAGAAATCCTTTCTGAAGTAGAAAGTATTGTCGTGGCATGACCACTTTCCCGTCATGTCAGAAGAAATAGTATAAGAAGAAGATAACAAAAAAACATCTAGGAAGAAGAAGAGATGCCTCCATCCTGAAATTACACACAGTTAGCGAATAGAAAATTTGCTTTTGGTGCAGGACAACACAGATGTCAAACATATTGAATTATTTTCACTCTTCTTCTCTTATACAAAGTCACATCTTCGTTGTTTTTACACCGAACTAACCCCCGTATACGTCAAGATCTGTCAACAGAAAAGAAACGGTAGCAATAATTATTTTCCTTACGCAGCCAGTGTTGCCAATTGGTGATTGCCAATAACGTAATAATATATATATTTATAGATCATATAAGTCGATACTAACTGGATTCTCCGGTTCAGATAACTAGAGCATTCTTCCGTTATTGCCTTCCGACTTGGCTTGCGCCGTAATTCTAGGGTGTAATCTCACTCATGCAATTGCGAGTATCTTAAAACTTGAAAATATACCCCTGTATAATCTTCATAAACAAAGAATGAGTTATAGTTTTAAACACACTCCATCGATATGTAAATGGATACTTACCATTATTCACCGAGTCCTCTTGACTATGCTCATCTACCTTTATCAGCATCCTACAGATCTAAGGGTCGTCATTAGATAAGTGCTTGTTCCTTTTCCCACTTGATCAGTTTCACGGATGGCGGATCTCTAGCATTTAACCTTTTCTCTCCGATGATGTAAACTGAGTTAACATTGCTTCTAATTATATAAATATCTCTATAAATAGACTAAATATAGAGTTCATATTTTAGGTATTCCTCCGTAATGTATTTATGTAATAGTTAAAATAATTTCAATGTATAAGTATTTACCATACGTAACAATAAAAAATGTTTTCTTGAAGAACTCGACGTGAATTTGTCAATACATGTATGTATGCGTGCGGAGTGAAGCGGTCGGTGCGGTGCGCGGGGCGCGGAGTGCCGGATGCAGATCATCACTTAGTGGCTGAGCATGCGCTGGCCGAGTTAGACATGTCTTATGCTATCGTTTGTGATAATCAATGTTCTTTCTCATTTTTATCACTTTAAAACATAACATAATATAATTAATTATTTACCCAATCGGAAATCATCAAAACATTCCATATTGCATAATCTACTAGGTTTAAATCTGGACTGTTCGGTAGCCAGAGAAAGTGTATTTCTGTATTTCTGGCTGTGTGAGATGGAGCTCCGTCCTTCTGTAATGTCTAGCTATACTCTAGGCTTTGTTTGTTTGTTGTCTTTGATCATGCTCCCCGACGCTATTCGATTCGCAAATTTGTCATCAGAATACGATCTTTTGCAGTGACTTTTGTCATTCTGGGGAACAATTTGAAAAAACCAATTTTAAACAATGAGAAAATTAATAATCAAAAATGGCGACCGGAAATTGTCGAAATAAATCGCAACATAGGTAAATAGGTAAGTAAGTAAATTAATAAACTATTTAAGCTAATGTTGATATAGTTAATCTAATTTTAATGTTTTAAATAATAATTTAATGTATTAATTATAAACATATACATTTAAAATTAATTTTGTCGTAAAATATTATTTTTGCGCTACCAGGATTCGAACCTGGGTCTTTATTTCCAATCCGGGGAAGGTACACTACCAATTTTTCATGACAACTTTTCGATCCCATATGTTACACTTTTTTAAATTAATACATCTGTCATTCCATTATTTGAGAGCCATCTACATTCTTTTGAATAATTACAATTTTACAATAAGAATGTGTTCTACTTAATAATTTTGATGTAATTATATCACATTTTACGAAATGTTCTCCCTTTTTAGGGCCACTCTGCATATATATGAACTATTATTGTAATTATTAATATATTCTTATTTATCCGACTTAAATATCGCAAAAGTCTACATGTACACTGAGTTTACAGCACCGAAACGCGCGTTTTCATTTTAGCGCCGTAAGGGAAAAGTTAAGTGAGGTGTAGTTTACGAGCTTACTTAAATGGAGTAGTCAGGGTTTATCAATGCTGAATGCACATTCACTCAAGGTTTTCAGACGTTCAGAAGTATACCTAGTCTTACAAACATACGAATAAGATAATGCGTAGCTTTTAAGTTGTCTGAAATTCAAATGTCAAGGTTTTAATATTTGGTTTATTTCAGGTAATATGTTTCTTATAAATTAAAACGCTGATAGAATATTCTAAAGAGAAACGTGAAAAACCTTAAGAATTAATTGTTACGTGAATAAAATAACAAATGAGATATCAGCTGAATTATCCGCTGATCTCGGTGTACATTTAAGTCGGATCTTATTTTGCTGGAAGGCAATATTGTTTGCGTCCAATTAAGCCTCCATCCCTTATATATATATATACCTTTGGAGTAAGTCCTGCAGGATCGCATGATACGATTATGTCGTTTTTTCTCGTAGCTCGTACAAGTTTTTTTTTAGTTCATCGGTTATCTTGACCTTTATTTGATATTGCGTCCAAATCTATCAGACTTTGGATCATTTTTGTGTAACTTAATAATAATGAGTCGTAAAATAATAACGTTATGGGAATTTTAATAAAAGGCCATGTTCGAGCTGGTACTAGAGACAGCTAATACGATTAGCTTTCTACGAAACTCATATTGGAATGTAGTCTTTATTTTATTGAATAGAAATATCTGGTTACAATTTTTTTACAACACTGTCAAATCATTTTCTTTGTATTTGAATATAATAATTTATTACATTGTGCTACAAATGCAAGTTACTACCCAGAATGATGATTTTATTAAAATACGATAATATTGACGCATTTCGTCTTAATATCGGTCGTAGACGAAAGGGCTATTAGATTTTGAAATTAAAAACACATTTAGGGTTGTAGTTTAAAAAAATATTAATTAAGCTAAGGTTCCACTATATTGATCAAAATCATGAATCTATGTCCAGGCGGTGTACACAATGCAATTAGGAATTCTGTACTCGACTTTTTTTAACTCGTGAGTCAAAATTTTCAAGTCCTGTATATTCCCGGGCATCGAGACCATGAGTTTTATTTAATTAAAATACATACATTCAAATGTATGATGCATAGTAACTATTAAGAATATTATCTGAGTAAAAAAACATACGTTACAATTAATTTTATAAACAAATAAAAACTGTTTATATTAAATACAAAAACACACAAACCTATAAAAGTTACAAAACACAAACAATTAAAAAAATTAAGTACTTATATATACAAAAAATAACAATTAATTAAGAAACATATCGGAATACAATAAAGTATATATTTTGCCTAAGTTCACTGAAGTCCTCTAATAAAGTTTTTCAAATAATTTCATCCAACAACGATATTGTTTGAAAAATGACAATAATTTATCCTTAAGATAAAAGATCACATTTTACAATGAAACATAATTCCCTGTTTGAACAAACCGACAAAATCAGATACTTCAGATTTTGTTTTTAGTAGTAAATATCTTTGGCCTATTTTCTTCTTAATACAAATCTTTATGGTTGACCATATAAACTATGTAAATATATATTTTTTAAATATAGGTATTTAGACATGCACTGTTCGTCACTTGGTCTCTACCCTCTGTATGTCAATGACTATTAACTGATGTATTAACTCAACTTGTTTAACCTTTCCCTTGAGGTGCTAAAATAAAAACACGCGTTACGGTGCTGTAAACTCAGTGTACATGTAGCCTTTTGCGATTTTTAAGTCGGATAAATTAAAATATTTTATATTTAATTAATATTAATCATTAAAATAATAGTATATATATATATATCAATTATTGTCTAAAGGTGGTAAAAATGAGAAAAACATTGATCATCACGAACGACAGCATAAATACGCATAAAACACTTGTAACTCGGTCAGCGCACACTCTTCCACTAAATTGACGATCGGCATTCGGCATCCCATGGCCCGCACACTGCGTAGTCCGCATTGCTCTGCACGTACACATACACGTATTGACAAATTCATGTCAGGTTCTTCGAGAAAACATTTTTTATTGTTGTGTTTGGTGAATACTTATAAATTGTAATAATTTTATCCAATACATAAATATTATACGGAGGAATACCTTAAATATGAACGCTGTACTTAGAATACCTATTTTCAGAGATATTTACATAATTAGGGGCAATGTCAACTCAGTATACATCATCGGAGAAGAAAGGTTTAAATGAATTTTATTATGAAAAATTGAGAGTCTTGAGTCCCGGGTTATTTTTTTTAAAGTCCCGGGACTCGAGACAGCAAAAAATTATGGAATTCTCGAGCTGTTTCGACACAGAATCTCTAGCCATAATACATCACGTACTTAAATCACTTTCAAGATTGAAAAATATGTTTTACGGTTATACTGCCCGTTTGTTTTCTCCTTTTAATTATTTTTCTAATAACCATAAATAATGACGGTAAAGAGTTTTTAAAACTTTCATTTATTTTTAAAATACTAATAAAAATACAAAAGCAAATTACATCCCCTCTGAAACAACACTGTATACCGGTTTTTACAAATGTTGATTGATAGACGGAGCGTCGGCCATTTTGGCTGACATACAGTGTTGTTGCAGATAAGATCACCTAGGAAATGTGTGCAAGGGTGTTTTTATTTATTTTATGTGGTTGTTTAATATGACATACGATGCCCAAATAAATACACAACGCATTTACAATCATAACTGCCAAAAAATAATATACAGTACTGTTGCAGGGGCGTTGTCAAATGATTTTTATTAGGAGAGCACATTATTATTGTGAAGTTGTAATTATTCAGAACATAGCTCTGTGATATTTTAAATATGAATTAAACAATAACAATATTTTTCGATAAAATTGATTTTATATGTATAATCGTTCTAATTAATATATTTAATTAATATTTCAAATGATTTTAATATTTAAATTGATTTTATTATCAATTTCTGTATAAAGTGCATATTTTTCGACATTTACTTAATATACAATAATATCGAATATAATACAGATTCAATGTGCGCTTTCATCAAAATTATTTATTAAAATATTTTTGTTGTATAATTTGTTACGACGTGCAATGCAATTCCACGCACATTACTAATTTGATCTATAATTATGCAATTAATGTGTATCAACAATTAATTGAATATTAATATAATAATTGATTCCGTTCCTGAAGGTAGGTAACGAAATAATTTGAAAATATGATTCCGATTAAAATTATATGCTTTTTATTTGTTATAATTTCAGTCAACAATAATTTATTAATTCAGTCAGGAGTGTCAGAATCAGAAACCATACGCTTTAATATGCTTATTATTTTGTTGCAATAAAATAAAGTTAATTTATATAATATTGGATAACAAACTTAAGAACATTAATTTATTTATTATCATATCATAAAGTGAATCTATACTTTTACGAAACAGAATAAGCATTTATAATAATCTTACATAATTTCACTTTTACTTTACCTTGTTTGTATTGTACTTTCATTATATACATGTTATTATTGCACATTAATATTTTTTTTCTGATATTCACCAATAATTTTGTATTAAATTGTATTTTACCTCGTATTTAATGAGTATATTAGTTTATGAAATATGCAACTTGCCCTAAAACTAAAACATGTCAAAAATAAAATAAATTTTATTTTTGACATGTTTTTTGGGACATTTGTTATTTTTTTGGTAAATTGTAATTGTAATTATAAAAGTAATTTTATGTATTAAAATAAGTCAATATAGGCCAACAAAAAATAATAAACAATATTCTTTGAACATTCAGAAGAGAGAACGATTGGAAATCGAGATGGAAGAAAATCGAAATTTGTCTGTTCTCTATATGATCCTACACCTCTTGATCGATTTAAAGCAAATTTTGCACACTTCCTTTTTAGGATCTTGCACAAAACATAGACACCCTCCAACTAACTATGCACTCTCCGTATTTTAAATAAAATGTCATTAATTCCAAACTTAGTTTAATTGTACTGTGTAGAGTTCACAAACCTGCAGAAAATACCGTCATCTCTCCATGCCTTGGTTAAATTTGTAATACACTTAAGAGCTTGTGCAAAATAAAGACACCCCCTGCAACCATCCCCTAATACCTTCCTCGAATACCGTCAATGCCGGCCACACGTCGCTTGTAACGTAGACTTAGGTTATGCTGTTACCAATTAAATTATACTGTACGCTGTACAACCGTCAATAAAACCATCGTTTATACGATTATTTTTTTAGTAATATTTTTAAGGAGAACATATCAGTGTGAATTTTGAGTTTTTCATAGTGTTTTTAAAGTATAAGTTTTGAGTGTAGTTTATAATATTTTCTTATTTATATAATATTTAGTACACAATTTTTATAGACGTTTTTTAGAACACTATGATGTAAAAGACGAAACAATTAATTAATTAATTAATTTAATTAATTAAATAAGAAAATGTTTATTTTTATTAAAGATAAGCTTCAAAAATAGTTTGCCGATTTATTTTTAATAAAAGCAAAATATTTAGTATGTTTTAATTAAACAAATCCATTACAGTTAAAATGCTGTAACTTTTACTAATAAACTTCGTAAACAGCAATCAAATACGTGTTTCTCAGAATTTCTAGTAATGTATAGCTTTATTTCCTTGTAATAATAATTTTAGATTTTTTAACCAGCTAATTAAAAATGATTATTAAGGAGAGCATATTCTTATTGTGGAGTTGTTATCATTCAGAACACATGTCTGTGATACTTGAAATACTAATTAATTGTATTAATTAGAAAGACATACAAATAAAATTAATTTTATCGAAAAATAAAAATAAAGTAGACGACTTTCAAATAATGGAACAATAGCATAGTCGGTTAATGCACTTTTCCCGGATTAAAAATAGATCCAGGTTCGAATCCCGGTAGTAACAACAATAGTTTTTGATAAAATTGATTGTATATGTATGTTTTTCTAATTAATACATTTAATTAGTATTTGAAAATGATTAATTATCATTATTTTTAAAGTGCCGTTTTTCATCTACAGTTGACGACCAAGTTGCGGTATGCTGATTTATCCAGTACTTACATCGGTACTAACATATTTAACATTGAGTCAATTTCTAAGGAAACGCAACCGAGACAATATCTACAAGTACCATTACTGCCTTCTTTTGTTTCATGATTACCTGCGATATGACCATGATAAGAATGTGTCCGAAATATTAGGTTTTTCTTAGCAATACGTCGGTGTGGCACACCTCAAATGCCTTCAACCTCTTAATAGTGGCTTATTCTAACGTTGTTCTAGAAAGGATGAAGACACAATTATATCTGAAAAGGTTGAAAATTAACTTTAAATTTGCGATTTTCTAATTCTCTCATTATCAAAACTTCAGACATATAATATGACGAAATGAATTCAAGCAATTCCTCCACAATCCAATTTGATACGCGGTGTTTACACCTCGTTTTAACATGTTCGCGTTATTCACCCTGATGAAGCCAGTCAGAGCACATCATCGTGTTAAAATATATTAGCCCTATTTCGAATAAACGGTGAGGGTGAAAATTAAAGGAACATCGTGGAGCAGAAGTAATTCAACCCGGGAAAGTAATTCGTCAAAAAGTTTCCGAAAAAGTGGTAAATGAATTCACGTAAAATTAACAAGAATATTAAAAGCCATGCAATAATTATTTCCATGGACGCAATATTTATTTTAAATTGTTTAAAATAATTTTAACATAAATGACTTTCTCGCGTATTTTATTTTTGACTTTACCAGCACTGGAATCGATACTAAGTGCCACTAAAACCTTTTTTAAATCAAAATGATTTTGAAAATATTGATAAGAAATTTGCTAGCACGTACATACAGCATACTTTCTACAAATTTGCAAACTAAACGTTTTATTTTCATGATGTATTTTTTCGTCATTGCCAGTGATTTCTTATTTCGGTGTTTGCATATATAAAAATTTTGGTGTTCGGGATATTATTATTATTAGATTATTACAAATATTAAATGAAATGTTGAAATAAATTTATTTCTGTTGTGAGTTTCGGCTATGGTAATTTGTAATGCTAATTATTTAAATATATGTTTTGGGCACTGTAATGAAACATTTAGAATCCATTGTTTGAACGAGAAATCGTTGATAATATTTTAAGCGAAACCGAAAGCGAATTATGGCGTGGAGCAATAAAAGAAATTGCCTTTTTTAAAGCAATAAATTCACAATTATATTTTAATTTAAAATTATTAGAATTGTTCTCAAACTCATAATCATTTTTGATACCTATTGTGTACTTAGTTAGCACCGTCGGTAATAGCATAACCTAACTTTGTACCTACTGCACGCTGCGTATGTCATTATATAATAACTGTCGTATCCGTAGAAGACTATTATTAAAGTCTGTGGGTCTTCAGGTGACTGTATCCACAAGTTCTGCGGCATCTTGGGCATGACAATATAGTGGCTTCTGTTTGTACTTCTTCTAATTACCATTGCCCTCCTATTAGGTCTGACTTATGCAGCTAGTTTATATAGGTATCGTTCTTAATATTAGCGTTTATAAGTTTGGTTTTAGGCAGTCTTTAAAACGTTTTATTCTGTCTCCATTTTAACCGTTTGCAATAGTGTACTATTTTATTTGTAGACTTGTTTCAGATATCAATTGAATGATAGTAGCTTCAACGTTCGTATTTTATTTTATTCTACTTAAACACCGCAATAATCATTACAATTATGAACATGAATATAACGGACACATGATTTATAATCTATTTTTACGGGTGAAAATTCCACAATTATTCTGGTGCTATTTCAGATTTCTATCAGCCGACAATACCATCTACGCGCTGATGAGTCCGTCATCCATTTCATGAAACTAAGCCCGACTGATCGGTAACAACCCCTCATTCTGCGGTTTGCAATTCAATCACTGTTGACATTTCATTAAAGTGGTCATCGGATTTCCGCTAAACCGGATGGGTATTTCCTTTGGAACAAGGGATGTTTACATTGTTCTATCAGCTAACCAAATTTATGCACTCAGAACACTAAAACGGTTGTAATGTAAGGGTGGGATCTCGTCCCTTTGATAATTGCAGAAAGGGCGTGAATTACAAACAGTCGAAATTATTTCAATCAAACAATAGAATATATTATATTGGGCTGGTGGGTTATAGTTTATGACTCGCCTTCTAGGGAATACACAATTTAGTAGAATTCAACAAAATATATATTCCTACAAGTAGAAGCTTATTTCTATCAACAAGCAAGAAATACATAGCAATCAAAAGATTTCTTGTGGCTATGCCCTGCAGATAGCTGTGTAGCCACTTCGCGACCACCGATGTTTTTGAAAAATATTTTTTCAATGTTAAAAATATTATTATATATCTAACATCTAATGGTCCTACGTCAGGAAACCGTCAGTTTTGGATGTGGTGACATTATTATAATAGCCACAATTGCTCTGTCAAGAGTATAACGAATGAGAAAAATATAATTAACCTGTCGCCATAAATTGGAATTAAGTAATGAAGGCGATGTTGATATAATGAAAGTTTTATTATTCAAGGGCATACCATCATAAACAAAGAAAATCGTTATCCGAAAACTTATTTTTATGGTTTTATATAAATTACTGAAAATAGATTTTAAGGCTCAGAAAAATACGTCATAAAAATGGGCCAAAGATTCAGATTAGGGGCAGCGCAACATAAAATCTCGCCCCAACTTCGTACTCGAAAAGAGAAAACCAATAGTCACACTTTCAAATATTTGCTCCATTTTTATTGGTGTTCTCCCTCGTTAGAGCGCGATTGCTCAATTGGGAAGGGATTTATTTTCGGATAGCAAATGATGTTCGTGGAGGCGAGGCAGCCAATATTCAATATTACATGTCATTAGTTATGTATGCGTACTTATATAATTATAATTATTATATAATAGACCGGCAGTCTCCTTGTATCAATAAATGTAATTGTTTTTCTTTCCGTTTTGCATCATTCTGTGATGTCAAGCCAATCTTATTTAATGTAATTTACATAGTGTAAGTGTTTCGCGCTTATTTTAAGCAGATAGTGGACGATAGTGGATAGTGGCGATCATGTTATGAGTTCTGTATCGATGTAAAGAAGTGTGGCGCTCTACCTAGGTATTCGAATACCAAATTATTCGCCCATTTTTAAACTATTCAATATTAAAATATTTGTATAACTATTCATAAAAATAAAGTGTATACCAATGAGAGGGGTTTGGAACACTATTTGCGGAACGAGGGGCAATCTACACATATTATTGGTGGAAACATAAATCCGATAATTTATGACACATTTATGCAACAGTAAAAGTATTTACACTTCGAAAATAAAATATTAGTTTTTACAAGACGTATTTTTTACATTAATGCATATTATATTGTCAGCGTTTCAATAAGATACCAAAGTAATCACGAGGGTGACACCAAAATGAAAATATTAGGACAAGATATTTGAATTTGTGTGGTTCATATATTCGCACATGTAGTGAAATATTTAGAAAATTTAAATTTATAAATATATATTTTATTCGTAACATATTTCAAAAACACAGATAGTACAGATTCCAGATTATTAACGGAAATATTTATGACAGCCCGGCCGCAGTTTGTAACCGCAAATATTATATTTTTTATAAAACCGCAACCGATAATAATTGTTTAATATGTTATTAGTTTTAATTTATTAATCATACATTATAAAAAAAAACGATTTTAAAAATCAAAGTGATCATATATATGAACTTATTATTTTGAACTACAAATATTTTGTACCTAAACTATTTAATAGAATGCTGAAAGATTTAAACCAATTGAATTGTCTCAAGAACATGAATCTATATATTAAAACTTGGATTCGTAATATGGGTAGAGCCAGTATTGGTGCGCTCACCCAAACATATTGACTCATACCTATTTATTAAGCCCACTTTAAAATTTTTCTTCATATACTCCTATTATATAATAATAAATTAAGTTCTATTTATTACTTGTAATTCTAATTAATTGTACAATTGCTTGTAAACTATAGCCGTCTCGATACAAGATTTCTCTAGTGAGACGGGTACAGTCCAAACATATTTTTACATTGTTTTATATAGTTACAAATAAATAAAGAAAGTTGTTTTTTAAAACATTGAAATATGTACGTACGTATAATTCACACTGATTCTTCATAACTCTACGAATATTTTTTCACTAATATTCTATATTCGAATAGTTAAAAGTAATAAATATTTGAAAACTCTAGCTCTACCCTTCGGCCTTAAATCCGAGAAATATTAGTTGCTTTCTACTTGATAAAGTAGATGTGTCTCTTCAGCAAGATACTTATAATAAATCTCTCGAGAATAACATGGCTGATTTAAATCAGCTGGAAGAGCATTCTACCGGCAATTGAAATGTCTCTGTGATAGCTGTGTATTTTTCGAAAGAAAGATTTATCCTTTCCATTATTTCTGTGACATATTTACGTTGGTTTAACAACGATTATTATTTGTATTTAAAATAAAACACATTTTTCTTGTGAAGTTGCAATTTCATAACATAGTTCTGTGTTATTTTAATCACAAATAAAATTAATCAGTTAGAAATATATTGTTCTAGAGAATCCCCTTATTGTTCCCTCGGTTTCTTAATGATACTATGAAAATCAATGCAACCATAAATGTCACCACTTGCCTGATATTAAAGATACTTGTTTCTTGGTCGTCGTAGGTTGTATTGTTCCTCCTAGTGCTCTGATCTGGTCCGGATGTGCCTAACTTCATATAGTGTTTCGACAGACCGAAATAATTAACGAAGGCCGACTACGAATGATACTCGCAGAAAAAGCAACAACCTTACACTCGCACGAACATTCGAAACTAGGGCTGCCAACTGAAGGAATAATAATGGGCATAAACAGATATACAGAAAAAATAATAGATATATCAATTAGAAAGACAACAGAGTATAACTTCAAAATTTATCGAAAACGCGTTCGTTTAAAAACGTAATAAGTAGTGGAAACGGTATAGCGTTTCCCGGATAGGAAAAGGTTCAGGTTCGAATTCCGGTAGCAATATTTTTCCGATAGATAGATCTTATCTATATATCTAACTTATTGATGTTATGATTATTATTGTAATATTTTACAAGTCAATGGCTAACGTCTGTAGATCATTACCTCCTAATCCTCATTTTTCCTTGCAATCTTGCAATGCTCGCAGAGCAGGATGATGGGTTATCGCTATTCTTTACTTCAAATAATGAAAACAAGTCCCCACCAGCTCCTGCGTCTGGTGCATCTTGCATTTGGTTCAAGTTGTAGGTCTGCTTTTCAAGAGAGTCACGACACTCAGTTTACAAGAGAGAAGAGTCAGTTTTGTGGGCGAAGAAAGCTCCATTGATATCTTCTGCTATTTCCATGATGGAGTGATGACTAATTTCCGAAAAATCATTCACCTGATCGCTCTCGAAGCACCCAAAATCATCATTCTCTGATCTAATCAATTATAAGGTTCGTATAGAAGGCATGTATAAGCTTATAACTATCAACTAGATTCCCTTATTTGAAGTTTCTTGATGATTAGTTTATTGTATGGATAGTTCATGCTATCGTTAACAATACCATATAATATATATAAATACAAATAAAAGGATATCCTTCAGTGTGGTTTTAAACAATAACATTGAATTATTATATTGGAAACCATTATTGATCCGACTGTAATGCCCAGATATGGCTCTAAATTTGAATAAGCATCAATTGAATCGACCATTTATCAGGGTGAAACGAGCTTTATACATGACGTGGAGATTGAGGCTCTGGGGGTAATTTGGGGAGGATAAATATGAAACAAAAAAGGTTCTCGAGACGGAAGCTGCTTTAATTAAGATGCTGAAGGAAAATAAATAAACCCTCCTTCTTTTATCACTTTAGGAATGCTCAGATAGCGTAAGTAACTTAAGTCGCATTTTCAGGTATATTCGTAAAATATAAGGGTGGTTTTCTTGCCTTTTATTTATTCACACTGAATGGGGAAGTCATAAATCACGTGATAATAACAGGATCAATTTATTTTTGCACATGAAATTTTTAGACTGTGAGAAAGTAAAATTGTATCAATTTTGAAAGATATCACATCCTTGGCTTGTGCGAATTTTAAAATATGAATTTTTATTTCGATAATAAACAATGAAAAAATCAAACCGTTCATATTTTTAATATCAAATACATAAAACCGAAGATATAAACGATTTAACGTTTATTGCTCAAGCCCGCTACTGACTCTACCAAACAACATTGTTAACTGATGTAAATAATAAGTTGACTATGACGTAAGCATTTCTAAGCGTAGAAAATAAATAATATTCTTTATCCATGCTTATTTCTAAAAGTGCGTCGGTGTGTAAGTGTTAGACAAGACAGGTACATCATATAGCTTATAATAATAAAAAAACAATTAAATTTAACTACGAGTCTCATTTGAAAATTTATTCCTAAAAATTATTCGAGTAAATTTGTATTAGGTAACAATTTGAGTGAGGTATTAAATTTATTTTTTAAATAATTATTGTTTTTTAAAAATAGATTCTGGTAAAGAAAGAATATATTTTGATTAGTATTGACATCTTGAAGAAGAAGATGGTATTTTTCGAAATCGGTAGATGTATTTAAACTTAATAAGTGGTAAATAAAACAAAGTTAACAAATAAAAATAATGCATTTTAACCACAAAGTTAATTTCGCTATTTTCAAAAGTACATAATATAGTACTCAAAAATGATGAAATATCTACTAACCTATTACGTATTAAAATAAAATATTTGGGTATTTAAGATACAAAATAAGCAATGTTATTTTTTTATGTATTTATTTATGAAAGTATGTAAATTTATACAAGAATTCTGAAACTCTATATCATATTTTTCTCATCGGTCTAGTGAGTACATTGAGCAAAACAAGTCTGGTTCGCATAGTCGGATGATCAGGACATCTCCTTCGGACAACAGAGGTCTATCGATCAATATCACTCCTACTTTCCTAGTACCAAACATGAACTTACTTTAAAAATAATACAATCATTGGATATACATACATTCACTTATTTACTTAGATTGTTTTAATAAATACAGAGTGAATATTATGTTCCAGGTCGCTATATTTGTTTGGAAGATATTTGTCAGTTTGTATTTGGTTGTAGTAAAGAATAATTGATTACAATTTATTATGGAGTATCTTATGCTTCAAGAACGTATTAAAGTTATTAAAATTTTTTATCTGAATAATTGTTTATTGTGTGTAATAAAGCTAGTATAAACATTACAATAATTCGCATCGTTTGTAAGTGGGGGACACGTTTAATAACTCACATTTTGAATTACATAATAATATATATTTGAAACATTGTCACGTAGAATATTGCTCTCTGGATGTTCTATTTTTTTTATTTGAATCAACTAAATTAGGCAGGTACCTATATCTTATGTGTTTAATAATAATTTAGGTGCCAATAATTCTGGAAAAGTTTGAAGTTGAAAAATATAACTTTTTTAGAATCTGAAAGTTTTTAAATATTGAATAAGTAGGTCACCAATTTTAGAGGTCATGCATATGACAATGTAGTATCAGGAGGTCACCCATGAATTAATCGGACAAGATATTGGATGAGTAAAAGATGCTTATGTTAAAATCACATAGTTTATTCGAAAAAGTTACAATTGATTGAAACGTAATACTAAGAAGTAAAACTCTGTGTTGATGGTGTTTGTTGTATGGAATGCGGCAAAATGATAACGAGGAGTTTCTGTAGAGGACGATCTTCTTGGCGGCGCTAGCGGGTACATCGATCAACGCCTTAATTTTTAATTTACTGAAATAAATAATATTACCAGTAAATAACGCACCATCGTACGCAAATCTTAAAAGTATATATCTTGCATTATTTTCAGTAAAAATGAAGTTCTAGATACACGAAAAAGGGAGATATCACGCCCAAAACCTCTTAAATTTTAAGTTATAGCACTTTATTTCATTTGTTTTCACTTAACTATCGCTAACGGAAGTCACTATAAGCCTTTCCGCCTGCCTAGCTGGTACCGGATTTTTATAGCTAGCGATCAATCCGGAACAATTTATACGAATCGGGAAAGTCTACAGAATCCACCCGTCAAAATCTACATCGCCGATTCCCGTACATTTTCTGGAAATAAACTCCACAATTGATTAGTTCAGATATGTTAGGGTAATTGAAAACGTTTGTAACAAATAGGAGCATTTATTATTTCTCGTCGAAAAAAATCGTGTGACTACAATTTAATACTCTCGTGGTCACGTGTGTTTTCGGGATGAAGGAAGAAAGGCACGAAGTTTTATTTCATACGTTTTAAATGTAATAATATGCAATTAACATTTTGGAATAGGTAAGTACTGTGCTGAATTCACAAAGCTTTCTCTTTTCCTATCGGGGCGTGAAAGAATACATTTTTATTTTTGTCGCCTTTCGTAAGTTTGTCATTTACAAGCATTCACCGTGGTAATAAGAACGACATATTTATTTGGTCGTAGAGATGTATCAATATAAAAGACTGGGACATTAAAGTACACAAAACACGTGAAAACCATCAGCATTACACAAGAACATATCAAAACTACCACATAAACGCAGTTAGAACTAAAACAGGCCAATCAAAGACTTGCCACAACATACAAAACAAGTGAACGTTTATAGATTCAAAAAGGAATGAAATACATACAAAGATATATACAGACGTAATGTACACAGATAACTCTATTTTTTATGAAATCTACATGCAATGTTATTTCAAAGATATGTATTATATCGCACAGGATTAAGAGGTCGCCGAAGTGACGCTAATAAAATGATGTGATAAGGACACGAGGCAGTTATTAAAAATATATTTAGGGTGAATCATTAGCGGGGTAACAGAAAAATGTGAAATGGATTTCGGCAAACAATGAATCATTTTTTAATCATAAATGTTCCCATTACATTACAAATATAAATTAATTAAATGTATTGTTTGTATCTGAAATGAAACGAAGTACACTGCGAGCGGGAACGCATTCTCAATTCACTCGCAGCAGTGTTCCTAAAAATAACATATTTCTGTACTTCATTTCTTCTGACCTTATCATCATTATCGCTAGTTGAGAAAAGCTAAGATCTGTAAACCACGCTTTTTTTCTTGTTGCTGTACGATCTATGTATAATACGCGTATAAATACAAAAAATGAAAGAGATCAGTTAGAAATAGTAAGGAACACACTTCATAAATAGAGGGTGGAGTATATTCACAAGTGCGCAGTCGTTCATTCTCCCTTCACACGGGAAACACTGCCTCTGAACATGGCCATTTTTTATCTCGAGCATTTTGTACGACACGTAAAAGCCTTTCCAAAAATTAAATGTTTGCTTCCAGTTTGGTTCACTTGACGAGTAGGCTCGACTTGATACGACAGTGTTTCATACCGTATTTCATTTCGTTTACTCGAGGTAAGATATTCAAAATATTATGAAAGTCAAAGGTAAATAGCTCGCAAATTTAAAGGTGGATTTTTTGATTTAACAAAATGTGAAAAACTTTTTATACACGCGAACATATTATTTAAGGTTTATGTTTTAAATGCGCTAGATGATCATAAAAAAGCAGTTAAATATTAACATTGATTAGTAGCATAAAAATGCACAAAAAATTCAATTAAAAAAAATATAGTAACTACGTATAAATGTATTAAATGTTTCGCAATAAAATAACAATAATATATGAATGTATTGGTTATTATTAATAATATATATGTATTGGTTATTATTAATATATCTAGGGAAAGAATGGCATGAAAGAGCCATCTTCATTTATTAGGCAGTTTCTGAAAAAATCTCACATGTTTTTATATTTTTATATAACGAAAAAAAATAGCACCAGTGCATCGTCTTGAAGATTTTGTCATTAAAATGTAAGTTTAATATCACTTAAGTCAGCCGAAATCAGGTCGTAAGCCCTGTAATTACCCATACTTCCATGTTTTTCTATTAATAAAAAATAGCGTCACCTCTATGAGATTTATATCTATTATTTGTTTAATAACATTGTCTTTGTAGGTAAAAATCCAGTAATTGTGTGTTCTTGAACATATTCAAATATTTTAAATATAAATTAAATATATTAATTAGAAAGATATACATATAAAATCAATTTAATCGAAAAATATTATTGTTGCGCCACCGGGATTCGAACCTGGATCTCTTTCCTAATCGGGGAAGGTGCTTTATCTAACTAAGCTACAGCGACAATATTTTTAGCGACTATTTTCGACCCTATATGTTACCTTTTTGATATTAATACATTTAATTAAAAATATTGTCGCTGTAGCTTAGTTGGATAAAGCACCTTCCCCGGTTAGGAAAGAGATCCAGGTTCGAATCCCGGTGGCGCAACAATAATATTTTTCGATTAAATTGATTTTATATGTATATCTTTCTAATTAATATATTTAATTCATATTTAAAATATCACAGACCTATGTTCTGAATAATTACAACTTCACAATAAGAATGTGTTCTCCTAAATATTCAAATATTACTGAGAAGTAAGTTGTCGGATTTTATTTCCTTGTTTTTTAATAATCTGACGTAACGAAGTAACGCCAAAATTATATATAATATAACCATGGATTTTGACAAGTATCTTCTAATTAAGTAAATATTTCGTAATCATTGCTTTTATTTATTTTATCATTTGAGATTATAACTTCAATTATATTTTGAAAGATCCGGCTCTCTGTAGTAATTATAATTTTCCAATTATATGAAAAAAAATTCTTTAACGTCTAAGTTATAGTATAAATAATAGTTTTTTTAGAATCTTGTGAAAATTTTTAATGAATTTTTAATAAAGATTATTGAACGAACTCTGTTTCATATTTTTATTTATTAATAAATAATTTAAGTCTTTGTTGTAAGGACTCGGCTCTTTCATAGCATTTGACAGCTCTTTCAATACGACCGTGTTATCAAAGAGCCGAATTTCTAACTTGTTATTATTTAAATATAAATATGATCGCTAATTTAGTTGATTTTTTTTTTGTGTTTACTGCATTATATAAATGAATAAATTAAACTGGCTCGTTCATGCAACTGTTCCCCTACCGATAAAGTGCAACATTATTTCATTTATAATCTAGGGGAAGCAATTTAACGAGCCTTGAAAACTAACTTAAACTAAGTTATTAAGACATAGATTTTGCTGCTTCGTTCAATGAAGTGAGTCAGGAAGGTGAAGATTGATATTGATCAGTCTTGAGACGTATTCAACCGAAATGAATCGATTTAGATGATAGTCTACACAACTTTTCAAACGACCTTCTTACCTCACAGACTTAATATAAAAATAATATGAACATCTACACTTATTTTTAACCGTCCCCTCCTGCAAGAACACTGTATATCGGTTTTTACAAATGTTGTTGCCGAGCGTCGGCCATCTTATAGTCAACGAAGACATTAAAAGTTGGCGAATATTAAGTATTTGCTTTCGAATTAATTTGCCCTTTACAAAGCCGGCCTGTTGTTATGATATCTGTCAGCTTATGCAGTGTTTCAGACGTCTACTAAGTAATCTGCAAAAGTGTTTTGCTTGCATGGGATGTGAGTTCAATCGTTATATAATTTTCGCACTTTCTAGTAGATCTCTTCTTGTGTAATGGGATAAAAGTTGCTTGACTCACTTCACACACACACTTTGCGATATTATATAAATACAATGATCACAGTGAGCGCTGAGAGATTGGGCCCCCAGTCTCACAATCAAATAAACCCCTTTTCTATAATTTCCTGGGGATTATGGCTGATAGTTTTTTTTCATCCTTGCAAAGTTCTGTGCAATTTTTCTACCATCTGTCATCAATCTCTGTCATGAGATGACCCTGTTTATCTTCAATAGCCCATGACTTTGTTTTGAAATCTTTTGAAAGGATCTTTACTTTCTGAAAAAGGTTTTTTGATTCATTGCTGTATGCATGGATGTCCACTTCTTTACAGGTGCTGTCAATATTTACAAGCACTTTTATCTTTACGATAGCTAAGGTTGTTTAATATACTATCCGATGCCCAAGAAGATTAACAACATCGTGGCATTCATAACGCAGATATGCCCAAAACGATATACAGTGTTGTTGCAGCAATAGTATTGACATTGTAGACTATTTTTATATTTACTTCATACTAAAATTGTTCTAAAACGGCTGTTTTACATGTACCAAAATGATGCAGTCATATTACATCAGACAAACAACACCTTGCACCAAAAAAATGTTCACTCTTTAATCTTCTTCATTTACCAAACTACGTTCATATAGGCATTAATTTGATATTTTTTCCAGTTTTCTGATCATTTTACATTAGCAAATATACTAAACTTCAGCTTCTTTAAATAAACGCACTCATTGACTGCTAAAATTAACCAAAAACTTAATAAATAAAGTATTGCTGGTCTATTTTTAAAATTTTCGACAATAGATTTCAATTTAAAATACATACTTCGAAGAATAAAAAGATCACGTATCTTCCTAAATCATATTTCAAACAAAAGTGACACTTCGCAGCGATCTATTGTATGAGTATCTTTTCAAATTTACGTACAAAGAAAATAGCATTGAAGACGCGCATAAGTTGATTATTCGTTTTATTATCAATACAATACATTGTAAAAGAAAATTTCTGAATTTAAAATACAGTTCTCTGTATTCTTCGCCATTATTTTTTTTTATTTATCTTGTCATTTTATTTTGCAGACGCAACGGTATCGTTATATCTCTTGAAAGATTTTTGTCTGTTTTCATTTTATTAGTACTTGAAGAATATATAACCCTTTTACTTCGGAGCAGACTAAAAATAGCTTAACGTTTGCCTCTTCAAAAACAGTGTGTTATTTTTTATATTTTATTATTCGTTTCTGTATTGTAAAATAAAATAAAAAAGACTCTCGCGCAAAAAGGAATAATGTGAATAGAACCGACTACGCTGCGATAAAATCACATTTTCTCCCTAACATGAGCAGCCCTCTCTGTAGCGCTACTTAAAAACTGTTGTCATAATAAAACAATTCACCAAATATCTTCGAAAGACTCGACTATAATACTAAACAAAAATTAAACGTTTGGAACATTACATAAAAATGTTTTAGGGGTTTGGTATTTAATAAAGTCTAGTAGATATTTTATTAAAACCTTTTTTTTTGCACCCAAAACCCGTTTGTATAAATTAGTTTGGAATTAAGATGTAGAATGAATTGATAGAATTTGATCCCGGAGGGCTCGAGGACCAACCAACTACAAGACATTAGACCGGCATATTATACAAATAATAGTATAGGAAACTTACTCATAAATTCTAAATACAAAGATGATAAATTTAACAATTCTTGTGTCTATAAACTTAGTTGCAAGGATTATGCTGCATTTAATATTGGTAAAACGGGTAGAAATTTTAATATAACAGTAAGGAAGCATTTGAGATATTTGAACAATAGTATGTTTTCAGAATTTTCTAATCATTTGATAGAAAATGGTTATGGTTTTGATAAAAAATTGGAATTGTCAATTTTGCATATAAACGGTGTTGGTCACAAATTAAATAATTTGGAATCGTTGGAGATAAACAAAGCATGTAAAACTAATCAAAAAATTATAAACAACCAATTAAATTTAATTACGAGTCCCATTCTAAATTTTTTCCTAAAACTTATTCGAATAAATTTGTAACGATTTGAGTTAGGTACTAAATTTTTTTTTTCTTTAAATAGATTCTGATAAAGAAACAATAATATATGTCTTAGTTAGTTATGATATCCTGAAGAAGAAAATGGTATTTTTCGAAACCGGTAGATGTATTTAAACTCAATTAAGTGGTTAATAAAACAAAGATAATAAATATAAATATGAATTTTAACCACAAAGTTAATATTGCTAATTTAGTTCTTTTTAGCCATAATTTAATGTGAGTTTTTATTTAAAAACCTTTCTATCTTGTCCACAGCCATTTTGAACTCTCTCTGCAAGGAGTTTCTCTCGGTGAACGTATCAGCCATCCTGTACCTGATGAACTACGAGTCCTACGGCCGCTCCACAGCCTCCGCCCAGTACTTTTTGCAGCTCGCTGGCTACCTTGGGATCCCCGTCATCGCTTGGAATGCTGACAACTCCGGACTTGGTATGTCAAGAAGATTTTTAATAAAATGCCAAAAAACATAATAAAAGTGGAGAAACTGAATAGATTTA
The DNA here is from genome assembly GCA_031772225.1 of Eubasilissa splendida. Lineage (NCBI taxonomy): Eukaryota > Metazoa > Arthropoda > Insecta > Trichoptera > Phryganeidae > Eubasilissa > Eubasilissa splendida. Next base: position 30,356,677 of record CM062854.1, on the reverse strand, counting down.
GAGTGAAACTGACCAGATATGTAAAAGAAAATACTATAATCTCTTTTATATTGGAGCATATATAGGAGCTCTTATGTATGTACTATGTTAAGAATTAAATACATAAAAAATAAAAATATATACATGTATATAGTCAAATAACGGTTTACTATGACTAATTGTATTTACTTAATTTTGACTGTCAAATATTTTAACGCTTTGGGAAAATAGTTGGTGTTTTTTTCAATATTTATCTTATCTTTAGTAAAACATTAGAAAATCGTTTAAGTAATTTACGAAGATTCTTATTAACTGATTATCCTGGCTATAAGTCAAATAAAATAATTGAGCATCGGCGGCAAAAATATATTTAAAATTTCAATTCTTAAAACATTTGCATGTACTGTATAATGTCAGTAAACGAGAAAGTTGTCCTCTTTTAACACTTGCATTTGAATTGTTTGACGCCGCTTGCTTACTCAATACGGAACACCTGCATAATAGGTTGATTTACATGATATGCGTGTTCAAAATTGACTTAGCGGTAGTCATAACTGAAGGGGCTGGTTGTGTAATCAGTGGTAATTTTTTACCATGGTAAGTTTTTACTACATAGTCATTTTTTACCATCGCCAGTGATAAAAAACGTTTGCGAGTTCTTGGTACGTCAAATGTATTAGTGTCAAAGCATAAATAAGAAATCTCGCCTTACAGTGTGGTAAGATAAATAATCATATTTATAAATATGCTTTCTGTAAGTCTTTATAGAAATCTGTCATTTTGCTAGCGAATTTTTTTCAGATTATGTGCTAGGGTAGGTATATCAAACAACGATATCATCATCGTACGAACTCTTATCATTAAAATAGCGCAATATTGAAATATATTTACCACTGATTAACCTTAGAGTCGGTTGTGTGATCAGTAGTAACTTTATACTTTAGTATAAAAAGTTACTAAAGTAAATTTTTTTGCGAAAACGGGTCATTTGATTGTTGGTAAAAAATGCAATAGTTTATTAATTTTACTCTCGAATATCGGATAGTAAAACCTGAAAATCGTTAGTTAAATATCACTCTTAATAGCTGTTTCAAAAGTTATCTGTCAAATTGAACTTTGACAGTTGCAGTATACTACATCAATTATTTAATATCCCGCTATATCTATATCCCAATAGCTCATTGTTTAATATACGTTATTAAACATAATACAAAAAAAATTCATCACCAAAGTGACAGATATCGAACGCCTAGGCGAAAAAAACCATAGATAATGATTATTTGTCGCGTATATAGACATATCCATCTATGTTTTGACATAAGTAAATTTGATATATTAACAAGCTGCAAATGGTTATTACTACGGGCGATAGTGAAAAGTTACTTAGTAAAAAGTTACTATAATAAAAAGTTACTACTGATCACACAATCGGTAATAAATTTTTTTTCAGTAATATTCCTCAGATTTGGTGTGACGAAGATGTTGTAATTGCATCAAAGATAAATTAAATATCAATTATAAGTTGTATCTTTATCTGATGAAAAGTCATTTTGAATGAGCCATGGATCAAAAAATTTAAAAAAATATATATTTTAACTTATGTATTTAACTAACGTTAAATTATTTATATTATTATGTTAAAATTATTAATTAATATTAAAATGTTTATCACGGTGTGATTAGCTGAGTCCATTATTATAATTCCATTGGAGCTTACAGTTGAAAATCAGAATTCCTATCAGCCAGGACTTGGCTGGAACAAAATAATTCTAAGAACCTGTTCCTGTCAGTTATGTGGGGATGAAATCATGTCATGGTTTAATTACTTTCCTCGTTTAGATATATTCTCTTAAACTGACAAAAATTGTAATTTACTACAACGTGTAATATTATGTCGGAAACAATCTAGGCCAGTGTTTCCGTAAAATCTATTTTTCAATGATGAAATTGTAATTAATATGATAAAGAAGGAAATTGGACTACCACAGTTGAACTAATGTGAAAAAATAATCTAATAAGAAATATTCTTAAAATGATTTAAATAAAGACGCGACACACGGCTGCGATGCCGCCTGACAATAGATTATATTTGCAAAGCAGTATGCGTGTTGGTTAAGTAAAAGTAGAAAAAACTAGACAGCCAGGGATTCGAACACACGCACCCAGAATTTGATTTATTGTTGACGTCTTAGTCCAGACTTATTGATGTTACTATAAATATATGTAATTTTTTTGGAGCGATGTAACTAAATACACTTCAACCTGTATCCTAAAAGTTTCGTAAAAAATAAATAAATAATATCTAAAAATTTCAAATTTGTAGTGTGTGACATACAAATAAAAATATTGTTCAAAGTTAAAATTTACACTTATTTCAGGGGATTAAGTTGTTATCAAATGTTTGTATTAACCTCACTTTCATTTATTATTATTATCACTATTTGAAAGTTCAAGCTGATATATGTAAATTTTGTGTTTTATTCACATTGATTACGTGGCTATAAATAATACTATAAATTAATGTTTATTTTAATACACCGCAATTTTGAAAGATAATGGCGGCCAGCATAACGATAGTGTCACATCTCTGAACTTGTTAATTATTGGCTGAATAATTGACGGCTATCGTATGTCGTCGGAATGGCGAGCCTGAATTGAAAATCTTAGATCAGTCTTGAAAGTTTTAATTGATATTTATGAACATAACGTAAATTTCCTATCAAAATAATAATAATGGGGTTTATCGTCAGAATGTTATAGATATTTTTCGGTTAAATATCATTATAATTTGACAGAATGAGAACGATATCGGTTACATACATTATAAATGAACTGAACTGAAAAGAATAAGATAAACAAAGAAAAACCAAAGATAATGATCATTAATTCACATAGCCAGCTTTGCCGAATAAATATCCTTCTAGACCTTGAAATTGTTAAGGAGTTTAGTTATTTCGGGTCTTTTATTAAATATATATTTCCACTATCATTATCGCCACCGACGACCCTGAACGCACCTTGCTTATACCGGTACGTAAAGTAGAGCTCCAAGCACCCTCTGCACCGTCTCGGGCTTCACTTTTCTCGCTGCCGCCTTCCAGACAACATCTCCAAGAATCGCGTCTGTAACTTTTCGCGTATAGAAATTTCATTGTTCAGCTTAACCTCTTCTTTAAATCGGTAAATTGTACTAAACAATAAATCAAGTAGTTTTTGTTTCTGAACTTGCTCTGGCCACACACAGTTACACAATACACTCCGCGATCATCAACCACGGACACGTGAGTGATGGGTGATTATTGGGGTAGCCAATACGACCACACAAACATCAACCATAATTCTTAATTGCATATTTTTTCCGATAAATAAATAAATGTCTGTCAATGTTAGATCATGCATCGCCCTATACGAATTATTTATATACTATAACTGGTAACTATCAGAACTAGCGCCGTGATGTAATAACTGACGGAAAAAATATATTCTAAAAGAAAGAAAGGAAGGCACTTACTTTTTGGATAGACTGGATGCTGACTGATTGGTTGATTCCTCTCCACCACAGGTAACAAGCGTCGCGGCGTGTATAGTTACAGTAAATAACAAGTTACAGTAAATCGCGAATTGAGTGTATGCATAAGGTATGCATACACTATTTTAAACAATTCTATTTCCCTTTCCCAACTATCTTTGAATGCGAATGGTCAGATGTTATGTGTTCTCGATTTTATTTAATGGAATGGAAGCAAGTATCTTACTAAAGGTGATTTAAAGTATTAATATGAATCTACAGAGGAATATTTAACATAAGCTGTATGGATAGAGTTACGAATGAAGATGTTATTGTTAAAACAATAAAAATACAAAATTTTCAATATCTCGGACACATAATAAGACATCCTAAGAAGTCGGGGCCCTGGAAGAAGGAGAACATCATGGCTAAAGAACCCGAGGCAATGGTTTTTCAGTCTACTATAGAAAGGCCGCAGTGAACAAAGTGATGATAGCCAACATCCGTTGAACGAATAGGGTACAAGAAGAAGAAGAAGAGGAAGAAGATGACCTTTCTTTACTACATTATAAATTACGTCGTTTGAGCTTGCTAATATCTGTCATCAGTTTCCATGGCGAAAACATCATGAGAACAGAAGTCTCTCAATCTTTATCAATGTTTATAATTACAGGGATGGAAGAATGAGTCCTTACCAAAAAAATGACGGCGACTTGAAGCATTTGAGATGGGAATCTACATAAGAATATTCAAAATAAGCTTGTAGAGTCTGTTGTCGTAGAATATTGATTGACTGTGATTGTATCAGAAGGTTTTGAGGATGTGAGACTGAAGCCTCTAACCTCTTCTAGTCTCACGCGTGTTAGTGCATATCGCAATATATACGATGTACGTGCGTTAAAATTAAAGAGCACTTACAAAGTTTAGCGTTTATTACTTTATATAAAAGCAGGTTCGACGAGTATACAGTTAAACGTACGTATGTGATTAAACACTGGAGTCGAGATGTCGATGAAAGGACGGTCTGCGAAGAAGTGGTAGTTAGTTTTTAGAGCAGTGTCCGTCACGATGCATGGTGTCTGTTGATTGATCGGTTTAGTTTCGGCCCTATATGATTGTTAGGTGAGTCCCTACTCGGCCATGTCTGCGGGGCGCGAACAGGATCATCACAAGCTGAATGGATAGAGTTACGCATAAAGATGTAATAGTTCGGATGAATAATGAAAAATAAGTACATATTTAAAACTTCATTATCTCAGACGTGTGATGTGACATCGAGAGAAGTATGAGACTTTGCACCTTATAATACAGAGAAAGATTGCTGGCGCCCTGGAAATAAGATAACACGTTGGCTGATGAACCTAATGCAATAGTCTGTCCAGTCTACTGTAAAACCAAGTGATGGAGCCAACGTTCGTTGAATGGATAAGGTACGAGAAGAAAAAGTAGATGTACATGAAAAAATATGTTTCATTTTAAAGACGTCATATGTTTGTACAACCCTTGTGGGTTTCTCCTGTGATCATCAAAGGGATGAGACCAAAAGAAGATGATTTACATGACATATAATATATGTATAATACCATAGGGATGAGGGCACAGAATATATTTTTCTGGTTCGAAAAAATATTCATAATAAATTCAGTTAAATAAATAAAATAAAAAATAAAAATTTCTCTGGCGAAAAATTGAGGAGACAAAACCGAGGGTACGATAAATAGATTACGCAATCAATAAAAAAAGAGTCATAAAATTGGTTCTCATAAAAAAATATCTCATGTTACATAAATGCCAAAGATATTATTAATTTTTCTCCCTGGAAACAAAAAAGTCAGATAATCAAATTTTCTGAAAATCCATACCTATACATCATACCATTAATTCGATTTGTAAGCCAGAGGCGTACTCTTAGAGAAAAAACTAAAATATATTTTGCTCCAGACGAAAAGTATTTATATCCTTGCTTATTTTACGTCACACGATCCTAGGGCGACATTGAAAAGATTACGTTCATCCCTCGTGTTGGGTAAACGCCAGCTTCAAGGTCTCGAAGTGTTCCGCACCTGGTAAGCAAAATACGGATCATGGAAGTCTTACGAGATCATTCAATCTACTGGGTCCAAGGAAAGGATACTGTCGAATTTAACCCTTCCCAAACTATGCAGTAACACATGTCTACCATACCAATTGAACCTATAATATTTACCGAAATATTACAGGTTGATATATGTTACATAAAATTCATATTTTATTTAACCCTAAGGAAATCATTTGCGTTTAGAAATTCTACAAAAATAATTAATTAAATTCAATCCGTTGTAAAATTATTACGTTGGCAAAAATACCATTTGTGATATGATAGAAAGCGATTACACTTTAATTTCACAGTGAAAAGAATAACAAACATATGAATATAATTATGTCTCTTTCTAACTAATTGAATGAAGTGAGAAAAGAAGAAAGGTCGCATCGTATAGAACTTGATGAATGCTTCAAATTCATATATTATTATATTTAATCCTCTTTTCACATTTAATTGTCAATATTTAGACAATAATCATTTATACTTTATCATATCATTTAAGCTAATAAAAACATTTTTTCTCATTTTCTTACGGTAACACGAGTTGACAGCATGGCTGCATACGGATATTTAATATCACAGTATGGTAAAGGTTAAAACAAATTTGTAAAAGTTTTATACCATACATTACATGTACAGGTGACCATAAATTCCCGGAACGTATGCTGATGTGTATATTTATATAAATTACATTTTCATTTGATAAATTTCATTTTTAATGCGGTTACACATCATATTTTACAGAACCTGGGTTTTAACTCTCTTAAAATTTGTAGACTTCTATCAGTTGCATTAAAGTCTCAATTAAATAGTGCTAAAGCGGTTTAAAGCATTTAAGCCATGCGTTATGCTGTCGTTCGTGATGGTCCATTGCCATACAGCGGATAGTGACCCAGTGACGAGCGGTGCATCTGTAAGTACTTATATTTAAAATAAATAGAAAGTTTATATTGTCAGCCATAAAGATTTGCATTACTACTAATACATTTTTTTTGTTGATATAAATGGTTTTATCGGTTTGTTCAAACAGGGAATTGTGTTTCATTTTTAAATGTGTTATTGTATTGTGTCGCACAGGATTTACGCGATGCTCGCTTGCAAAGTTTGGCAACCATGGTCATTTGTGAAGCGAGCATTTACTATTAAAAATTGAGCGGTTTTTATTATAATAATCTGAAATCACTGGAAATTAGGAGTTGCACCTTGCTTATCGAGATAAGTACCAGTCGCCAAATTAATATTTGTGCATGAATGCATCTGGACCGGCTCATTGGAATGTGTTTAATGTTGGGAAAATATCATAAGGCCTGACATTAAACACAGTGAATCATTAAAGTAAAAAATGAACGATACATTTTTTGATAAATATATATGAATGTCTGATTGTCTGTTACTGAAATAAAAGAAGGTACACTGTGGTTACCAATTCATTATTGATTCTCTCGCAGCAGTGTGCCTAGTCTACAGTAGACATCTGAATATGTTTCATTTATTCTTCTAACTTCATCAGAAATAGGTTAATCATCCTTTTTGTTTATTTGAAAAAGTTGTACGGCTATATGCATAATAATTTAGATCCTAATCTAGATGAGCAGTTCCCATACATTGAATAGTTGTGATATATTGATTAAGTTATTATCATGCTTACTTTGTGTTGGCTCCTTAGAAAGAAGAGCGTCTCAGTCAACTCTGCAGCTGCAGCTAGCACCATCCATAGAGCACCAGACAGCCGCCATGCTGAGCATCCTGGAGCGGTACAAGTGGCACCAGTTCTCCGTGGTAACGTCGCAGATCGCGGGGCACGATGACTTTATCCAAGCTGTCAGGGAACGGGTATCTGACATGCAGGTAAGATCAGTATATTAATTTTATATTTTGATTTAAATAAAAGTAAACCACCAACAAATGACCTCTTTCTAGTTCTTGAGCTCATGTCTTGTCTTCGTAGTCCTCTTGTTAAGTTATTTTTTCTTTCTTTCTCGGCTTCATGTTCAGGGGGGAAGCTTAACTGGTTCTTTTTTAAATGTTGACAAGTCAAATGGTTTTGAAATGAAAGAATATTTTTATATAAGAAAATTTATTATCTATATTTTATGATACTTGCATGAGTTAAAAGTGGAAAATGAGCATTTTACTTTAATACTTACTGATAAGGTTTTTCAAAAATAATTACAATTAAATTAACATTAAATATTTGTGTTCATCATGCCAGCATTAAGTTCTCTACCAAATTGTCTATGTTGACGCTTGTCTGATGTAGATTATATAGGTCTCTCGCGTAAGGGATTATCTCTTAGGATGGTCCTGGATCCTGGACGTGAAGTGCAGTCAGCTCCTTGTGGTGCCAGCGTAGGGTGACGGAGTTCAGGCTTGTAGTTGATTGACCACAAGACGATGCCCAATTATCCAGGAAAACCGGGACTTTGGACGCGATGTTCTTATGCAATAGCGACAGTCTGTTCTCGTTACACCAATAATATTTATCAACTTTTTATGGATCCAGCGGGACCCTTTTTGATACTTTCACATCAAGGATTAAACGCAGAGTACAATCACAGTCTAAGCTTAAACTCGAGGCGCATAGTTTAAATTTTCCTTGGAATTACAATCTATAAAGCGCTTGCTTGATACTTTTAGAGACGACATTGATTATATTTTCTAATTGAAAATAAAATCTTGTCTTTATGGAGCCAGTTCTCCCGGCCGAGAATATGGGAAGACTGACCCGCCTAAGGTGATGCATCTCTTCTGGTGACTTTGGTCACATACGCCGCTTTCTTTATTGCTGTACCCAAGCTGTGTCGGTCCACCTGCATCTAACAATACTTGTTTTTATTACCCTCCATCCCTTACTTCTACTAAGTGCTTTTGTATCCTCGAACAAAATATTATTTTGGGTAATTTCGCATTCTAACACTCTAATTGACCATTAAGTATACGCAAAGTATTTGTATTACTTTTCCTGAACATTGTTAACATTGTCATTTCTTAAATATTTTATCTCTTCCTCAGAGCTAAAATATTACAACTTCTAAAGACCGCTTCGTGCTTCTAGTACTTATATACGGACATAGATCCTCGTCGTCGATATCATAGATAAATTAAAAGTTAACCATAGATAAATGCATTAGAAAATCAGTATAACCGATACTATCCAAAAAATAAGCATGCTCAAGTGGAAACTGACTAACGTATCATGAGAAGATTGGAAAGAAGGTTCTAAGAGCGATGGTATCAAACGACTGATACGCGATGATAATTATACAGGGTACGGCAGAACCGATTAAGCAGTTTTGAAGAGTTATAATAAAGTAATGGGGGTATAAAGAAAAAAAATGTTTTTATTTTCAAAGTTATCAGTACATACCATTAATAATCATTAAGTTTTGAAATTAATGTCCTCAAGATGGCGGCCGTTAGCAGCAATACACTGTTGGAGACGAGCTCTGAAGTTTTGTATCGCTTATTCAAACATATCGCGGGGTACGGCATTAATTTCTTCAATAATCCGTTCCGTGAGGGCGACGTTTAAACATATTTTCCTTCAGATATCCCTAAAGAAATAAATCACAAATTCTCAAATCTGGTGACCGAGCAAGCCACCCCACATCACTCTTCAGGGAGACCAGACGTCAAGGAAACATTTCTCTCAATATATTGAGTGAATTACGGACTGAGTGAGCTGTAGCTTCATTCTGTTGGAACTACAAGTCTCCAATATCAATCCATCTCAAATCCCTCTTCTTTAACAATCTCTTCTATTCTAGGACGCAGAAAATTTTGTATCATTGAGACGTAACATTCCTCCTCAAAGAAGTGCGGCCCTATCTGGCCTTTTCTGGTGTTTTGATGGACCTGCGTTGGCCATGTATATCTTTTCTTCGTATGCTCCAGTTTTCTTCATCTGCCTAACCCAAGACTGAATAGTGTTCGCATTATTGAATCGTCGCTGAAAATCTCTTTGCGTCGCGTTTATAGATCGGTTGTTTACAAAATACGCGCGCACGGTAAATCCCCGATGTGCTCCAGTTCAAACCATGTTGGCTATTGAAAAGAGTCACTGAGTAAATAGAGGGAGAACACATACACCTGCCTTCCTCACCACCGCCCGAGCATTGACCCCTCCTAATCGCTTACTCGGTTCTGCCGCACCTTGTATAACGGGTGTTTTTGCTTCTAGGACCGCTTCAAGTTTACGATCCTCAACGCGGTGTTGGTGACCAAGCCGGCTGACTTGGTGGAGCTGGTGTCCAGCGAATCGCGCGTGCTGCTACTGTACGCCACGCGCGAGGAGGCCGCACGCATTCTGGCCGCTGCGCGGGACCTGCACATCACGGGGGAGAACTACGTGTGGGTGGTTACCCAGAGCGTCATAGAGAATCTGCAGACACCGAACCAGTTTCCTGTCGGCATGCTTGGTGAGTCACTTTAAGTATCTACCCTATAAATGCTGTGCCTATCATGATCTCTCATCACAGGAGAAGTGTGTGTGATACATGCTCATTATCGATGACAATTATAAGGGATGTAAATACAAGGCAAAGTAGGTAGTGGCTTTTTTACTTTGTGAAATATTTCTAATGATGATTCGCCTTCATCATTCGTGTTCATCAAATGTGTCGTCTCAAAAATAAAGAGAAATTCATAAAAGTAGAGCTTAGGAATAATAAAGATATCTAAAACATTATTTAAATTGAAAACTTTTGAATCAGTTTTAGACCTATTTTTTATACATATAAATATACTTTTTTTCAGTAGTTGGTTGGACAGTCTAGGAGCAATGTATGATGCATATTCCTGTCCTATTTTGAACAATTTAAGAGATTTATTTTCATTAGTCTTTAATAATCATCGATAAATATGGTGTAATTTAATTTTATTTAAGTTATTCAAATAATTAAATTTTAAAACAGTAAAAATATAGGGAAGGTAAATATAAACTGGAATTAGTATTTTTTTAGTTTTGTAATTATAGATTTAAGATGTGTGCGTTTATATTATTATCAATCTCGGTTTTTACGAATAAAAATGTATCTTAAGACTGAGTTTTCTTTAGTTATCAAAACCTCAACCTTCAATAGTAAATTGTATTTTATCCATACCAGTAATTTTATGCAAAAAAAAACACCTTTAGGTATGTATAAAAATATATGCGATTTAGCAACGATTATTTGCAACCCTGTTTCAGGTTGCGACAAAAAATACCAAAAAAAATATCGCCTGGTTTAGAGAGGAATGAATGTCATATAATATCTAGTAAAAATAGTTAGAGCGTATAAGCATAGATGCCGGAAGAATTAAGGCTATGGAAGTAGTTTGGTACTCACTACAATCCGATTCTGCTGGCACCTCCAAATGTGGACTGTTTATAGTTTTTACTTTACTATTTTTTCACAGGTTCCATTAGACGATGACTAGTTTCGACACTCTATAGACGCGAAGTCTCAAATATATAATATTGTAATTCTTTCGATTCACGTATAACCGCACTCGATCAAGGTCACCAATCGACTAATCAGCGGCGTGCCGGAAGAAGATAGGAATAGGGGGGGGGAGGGAATACACAGTGCATTATTTTCGTTCAAAATAAATATATGTCTTAAACAGTTAGATATTTCATAAAATTGATAAAAACTTTTTTGATTTTGTAAAAATTGCTTATTTGTTAAAATATTATATTTCACAGATAGGAATAAGATCATCTGTAACTAAGTTATAAAAGTAATACAAATTAATATTCTATCTAATGTATGGCAATAGTATTTGTAAAATGTGAAAAGTTTATTAATTATCACGTAATAACTTTCCCCAGCTCTGAGATTGCACCCTTTGTACTAAACTCAGGCAACTAAAGACACCTTCCGGGAGTTTCTGAATCAAGGTGGAAGCTGCACCCTGCCTCCTACGTCACAGGAACAAACAAATAAATTCCTCCCCGTCATTGTTTGACCTCGGTTCTAGACGCACTTAGCAAATAATTATTCCTTAACCGTCCGTAAAACAGACCCGCGTTGGTTCGAATTTAATTTAATAATTTTTAGATAGCAGACCGATGAAGCCTTCAACATTGAAAACTAAAATTTTAATTAAAATTTTCATCGCCAAATATTTTCAGGATTCCACTTCGCTTCATTGTACATAAACTTTGGACATGTCGAATTATTACTCGTGTTCAGGGCCCCGCACATTCTTGGACTTTTGAAGAATTGAAATTATGAAGGTTATAAAATTTAGTCGGTAAATAAATTCTTTTGAACTTTCCAAATTCGAGACACGAAAATATGTGTAAAAAAATTTAATTATATAAGATTTTAACATCTCTCTTTCCCTCTCGGTCGATATGCTCTTGACTCATCACGATGGTCTTATATTCTGCCTTTCCTCTCGTTCTTGCACATTCCTTATGATCGTCAAACATTCTAAACATGCCTAAATTTCGCCAACACCACATCTCGAAAACGTCGAGCATTTTTTCCTTCTCAGGTTTCATATTTTGACTATGGAGGACACCAGAGATTTACCTAATCTAAATTTTAATCAACTTTGACGTAGTAGACTTCATAATCAATAGCAGATGCCTTTAAAATCTTTTGAAAAAAAATATCGAATATCAATTCCGGTAAGTTTCACATGCTAAGTACATTGTCATCTTGCTATTGCTAATACACTGGTTTCAAATTACCATCATATATATGCTGATTTTTATATAATTTAATCCATTGATATATTTTTTTGACATACATTATTGTTAATGCATTGATATATTTTTTTGACCTACATTATTGTTAATGCATTGATATATTTTTTTGACCTACATTATTGTTAATGCATTGATATATTTTTTTGACATACATTATTGTTAATGCATTGATATATTTTTTTGACATACATTATTGTTAATGCATTGTTAATATCAAAATTTGATACTGTTGACGCAAGTCGAATACTTTCTGTATATTCCGTTTTTCCAATAATCTTAATATACCTGTCCCGCTCTGGCCAACTACTAATTAGGGATTTTGGCCGATGTTGGATAGATTGCATTTCGACGCGGACCTGTCAAGAGGCTTTTTTGTGAATCGAAATTGTCGCCGTGTGTAAAAATTCAGATTACGAAAAAGCGGTGCTCTACACCATACGGAAGTGCAGTGATATCTCCGTTCTTCACTATAAAAGTGTGATTCCAGTGGAGGTGAAAATTGACGTCCAACCCAGGACTTAAAGATCAAGGTAGACCAAATCCATCTGCCATTATTCCTTTCTGAATTCAATTCGGGCTACTTCAATTAAACTATAATTTTAATCGATACAGTCCACGGGATTTATCCCTCAGATACTAATTTTTAAATTAATTTTAAAAAATTATCTTGTTCCTTCCTTAAATTTGTAGAGATTGTAAAATGGAATTCCACAGATTAATTATTAATAACGATTGCCTTATCCTAAGGGCCAGTTACGGCTGCAAATTAAACCACAAAGCGGTGCACTTACTTGGAGGGCCTATTAGTAATTACATTTACAGCCAGTACCAACGCAAAATCTTCCGCAAGATCTTCAACAATAGTTAATGACTGTATGTACCTCAGATTAACCCTCACAGATTAGGGTGGATGTGAAATAAAAATAAGAAAAGTAATCAGTAAGGCGAAGGCTGCTATGTGAAGCATTGAAACAATATTAAGAAACATAAGTATTTAATTTATTTAAGTAAACTAAACTTTGTATCGCATTATTGTCATGACTAGACCAGAAAAGTGCAGTTCAGGTAGAGAAAGACTTTGATGCACAATATGTCTCAATTCCTCCCGGTCCTGAGCCGTGTTGATGGTAGTGTTTAAAAATTACTTTGTTTTTTCCCTTAAGTGGAAGTTCAATTTGAAGGTAATAATTATTTATTTTTAATTAAAGTTACTGACATCAAGACATTTTATGCCTAATCTAATTTTTTTTTTTTTTCTAATTTTCATAAATACTAATGTTGCTATTTCATTTGAATTACTAGATTACGAAACATTTTATATTAAAGCCATTGTTTAGTATTGTACTTTATTATATTTGGATACAAAATTCGTAGCATAAATAGTACATATGAAAAAATAAAGGTAATTACTTTACTAGACGTGGTCTGTTCTAAAGTAATTACCTGTACAGTTTATAAAAGTTGTAATGGATTAGAGGAAAGTAAAGTTATAAAAAGTTATGTGAAAAAAGTACAATCTGAAGTTATAAAATATTATTGAAAAAAAGTTATAAAAATAATATTGTCTGTAATATACAATAGTTGGAAACAAAAATGTGTAGGTAGTTAGGTTAGCAAAAATGACAAATTAGTTTCATTTTGCTTTTTACCCACATTAAGCAACCACTTTGTTATTCGTGGAGCACAAATTTGGTATTAAATTTTGGCACTGAAAAGTATCCTAAGGCTTTGCTCCTAGTTTTCTTTGGATCGGATCGTGGACGTAAAGTATTTTTTTTCTAAAAAAATAGTTATAAGTTTACTCTGGTAAACAGTTATCTTATATCCAAAACTTGTAAGGATTTAAAGAGTTCTTCGGAGTTATGTCTAAATGACCTCTCGTTTATTACTCTGATGACCCATTTCTGAACCCTAATTAGAGAACCCATTGAAGTAAGAGCTGTACCGCCCCATGCATATATTGAGTAACTAATGAGACCCTGACAAAGTGAATAGTATACCATTTTTAATAAAGAATATTCACGAAGCTGTACAAGATTAAAAAAATATAAAATAACTTTCTCACTTTGGGGCATACTCGATCGATATGAGGAACCCATCGTAAATTTTCATCAATTGTTATAGTCCGATATAAATTCGATTTTTCAATTATGTCACAGTTACATATTTTATTTGAATCCGCAACGCATATATGTAATTTAATAGTATTTGGGACGACATGGTTCTCTTGTTTTTTTAACGAAAATTGGTATATACCACATTGTTTAAACTAAAACCTCTTTCATTGCTGGAATACCTATCACCTTATCATTCTTATCACAATCACTTTACACTTTAGTAATTTATTTAGATTAATATATTTTTCCCGAGAAATGATCAACACTGTGGTAAGTACGTGACACTGATCCAAATTCCCACACTTTCATGCTCGCCACTAAGCTGGCCGATGGGGGATAGAACCCCAGGCTCAATACCTCACAATATATGTGTGAACTTCTTCATCTTTTCTTTTTTTTACATATGTATTATTTTGACAGTTGAATGTATTATTAAAATATGAATTAAATATATTAATTATAAAGATATACATATAAAATCAATTTTATCGAAAAATATTGTTGTTGCGCCATCGGGATTCGAACCTGGATCTCTTCCCTAACCGGGGGAGGTGCTTTATCCAACTAAGCTACAGCGACATTATTTTTAGCGACAATTTTTCGACCTTTTTGATATTAATACATTTAATCGTTCCATCATTTGACAGAGCCATCTACTTTATTTTTACAGAATCTCAAAATACCTTTGAGTAAATCTGATAGTAGACGCTAGAATTATCAATTCATTTTTAATTATTCATCTTAGTTGGATAAAGCACCTCCCCCGGTTAGGGAAGAGATCCAGGTTCGAATCCCGGTAGCGCAACAACAATATTTTTCGATAAAATTGATTTTATATGTATATCTTTATAATTAATATATTTAATTAATATTTAAAATATCACAGACCTATGTTCTGAATAATTACAACTTCACAATAAGAATGCGTTCTCCTAAAAAAAAAAAAAAAAATGTATTATTTATATAGCGGATCGGGCTAGAACCCGATCACGCTAGAATAAACGTATTATTAATATTATTATTATTAACACTTGTTTCATTTCATCACCAAACCCCCTCACTTCCATTCCATACAGTGCTACAGATAATATCAGAGATTTCACCGGTCGGATTTTGGCTATTTTAGAGTGGTACATTAATATCTGATTTCATTTAAAATTAAACATTCATTCTGTTACGAAGAGACGATATCATCTAGATAAAGCGGTGCACGTTTACAAAAAATCGCACAATAAATTTAGTTGATAGCGTAATAAATATGGTTGGCGGTATCCTCCGCGTCTCGCGAATTTCTTATCAACCCAAAGCCCTCGGCTACGATATAAATGTGCTCTCGGAACTGGGATCTCCACCCGTTCTGGGCAAATAAATAATTTCGTTACCGATTCACTAACAGAATGAAAATCGGTGAGCTGACATCGCGCGCCGGAGAAATAGCTGAACCCCAGCGCCACCGGCAAAAGGTACAATTCGGGTGATTTTTGAAATTTCTAGGTCCTCTCAAATTTACCCATCAGTCTTTACTTTATCATAATTAGTACATAATTTTATTATTATTGTAGTTATTTAGAATTTGTTGCCTTTGTTCCATACAGAGACTGTTTTTGTTGGGTGGTTTGCCGATTCACGCTTGAAGTTCTCCGATGCGATGTCTGCAACGGTCTAAAAGGTGTCCAAAATCGTCGTCCAGTATAACAGCCCATGTCCAGGAAATTCAGTAGGTTCAGTGGTGTAATCGGGGTCAAGGCGAGATGGTGGAGATATGACACATAATATCGACTCAAAGAGCGCAGTGGCGAGAATGAGCTTCTCGGTGGGGGGTACCCAAGAATGAGATGGAATTATTATTCCCATCTGGTTTATTATCATTCCGTTATCGTTCTCTCAAAGATCTTCTTACACAGTGCTCTGGAGTTATCATAATAAATATATTATGCCCATTTTGGCGTTCTCGACTTCAATATTGCTGAAAAAATAGGAATACTGGCAAATGGATCTAGCCTACCTTGATCTAAAGCCATGAGTTGGACTTCAAGTTTCACCTCCAGTTGACTCGCACTTTTTTAGTAAAGAACGAAGATAACACTGCTTTTTCTTGGTCCTAGCGTTACGCACAGCGCTACTCTCGAACGTTAGAAGAAACACCGATGTTAACCGTTTCGTGGCGAAATGCAATCTTTTTCCACGTCGGCGAAATTCCTAAGTAATAAGTTGGCCAGAGCGGAACAGGTATATTCAGGTGTGTGTGTACAAGTTTATCTTGAAGTCGTAACAAAAGTGTTTCGATGACTATGTTGTAAATGATGTGATTAGTGTAAGAGTTGTGGATGCCCTAATATACAAGTCTCGTGCTCGTTTGAAAGTTGAAAGAAATTCAATACAAATTAATTTATTGAAGTCTGTTTCTGGAGTTGTTGACTGAAAGGTACGATAGGAAGAGAAGCTCGTGAAACGACCTTCCGTAGTGCTCTTAGCGTCATTGGTATTGCTACATGTCGACGGTACTGAGTACCTTAGGTGGATAGGAGTTGCGTTTCAGAGTGTGTAGCTTCACCGGAAGGTGATGTTGAAATTGGAAGCGACAGCTTTCCAAAAACTGTTTCAAGTAGGAAATTAAAATATGTTCGTCATTCATGGATTGTCACCTCAAAACGAAGGTCTTTGAAAAATGTGTCAACTCATCCATAAATAATAAGACCCCATTGACTAATATTGGCTAAAATAGCAACATAGCAGGAGACGTTCTGCAGCAAGAGGATAATAAAGATACCATGTACTGGTAATAGAAATAGAATTAGACCCTAGAATAGTAACATCGTGAATATAGTTGGACGGCACTGAACAAGATAAAGAGTTGTGTCGTGAGATAATTACGATCAAGAGGCTTACGTATTAAAATATTTCAGATATTCTTATTAAACTAAATTCGCGCGATTTCCATACAAAAATGCTAGTAATAATTTGCTCGATCTTCTTACAAGTCCGTTGTTTTAAAACATGTAAAAATATCTCTCCCAAAACTCTGTATTTCTAACCAGTGGACTGTAGTAACACCCAAGAAATAACCACCAACACCGTATGTTGAAGAATTGTTACAAAATTAAATATTGCTTATTTACCCACCCTTATTTAAACCGGCTGAAACAAGTATTAGATAAACCCTCGCATATTTTTATTTTAATTCTGCCCCGACTCGTCTCCCGCACTCTAATCACGCCCTTAAAGCATAACATCATACAAGAGATGTTCTCCTGCCATCCCGCAAGTTTGTATAGTATTGAGGGTAAGAGATTATGTCACCAATAAGGAAAATGTAGACGTGTGAGAATTTAAGTACATGTTCTGAGATAGGTAGCCATTAGGTTACATTACCTATTCATTATAAATAAGAAGTAAGGTAACAAATTACATAGTAAAAAAGCAGAGAAATCAAAAAAGAGACAAGTAGAGAATAAGTAAAAGAAACAAATTAAAAATTTTGTTTCAGACTAAAGACATGTAAGAAGTAAGGAACAGAGTTTAGAGAACACATTAATGTAATAGAATATTAAAGAAATTGAGTAAAACATAATAACAGGTAATAAGAAGACATAATAAACAAGTAAAAAAAGCATTGTAAAGATATGATTGAATGATCACAGCAGAGTAAAAACAAGGTAAAAAGTAGGATTAGAATAGAAACAAGCAGGTAGCCAACAATACATGATAAATACGAGGTAGGATGTAAGAACAGAAACGAATTACATAGAACAAGTAGCTTTGATCATTTAAGGACCACTTCCAGCTGACTTCTTGCAATTTTGAAAAGCCATTCCTTTATAAGCGAACGAGGTTTTCGTTATCGAGTTAGCTAGTCCCGTTTTTGTGTGAGGGTAATAGATTCCGGAATATTCACTCAAATGTCCTTTTGTATCGCGGAGTGCATTGTGGCTCGTAATTGTGTCTAAATTTATTATTTATTTTATTAAAGTTACTTGTATAAAGGTAGACGTTACTAATAGGTGCACATGCTGTGGTTAGAGACGGCTTGAGAACTGTCGCTTGGATGACGTCTATAAGAAGTATCATGCTCATGAGTCGGCTCGTGGCTAATGGAAGTTGCGTTTCAAGAACTGCTATGCTGGGTGCATTCAGCATCGCTGTGCGGTGTCTAAATAACAAAAGTGGAGGCGATGACCCACCACAGTATTGTGTAACAATACAAACAGCAAATTAACAGAGGGCATACATGGAGAAAACAAGGTTGTTTCGGCTAAGTATTATTTGCAGTCTTTATCGTAAGGGATCCCAAGTTTAGTATCGATGTAACCGAGATCTTCTCTCGAGAATTTAACACTATACATTTTATTCCATCTATTTCCAATACAATTTCAATTACTTTTCTTGGTTTCAGCAAGTTTACCAGTATCGAGAAGCTGTCAGATTGTCTTCCTTACGAAGTACGCGAGCGAAAAATTTTTCAAATTGTAAAAACTAACGAATTTTTAAAATATAATAAAAAAAAGAATTTGAGGTATTTTATGGAACGCCTTAAGATTATATAACTATTAAATTCTACACTTTGCCGGTAACATCGGAAACGATAGAGAAAATACCCCAGCGGTTAACTACCGGCGGATGACGTCACGTCCCGAGGATTGGTTCCGCAAAGTTCGTAGGTACCTACCTACCCTCTCGGGAGAAGCATAATATAATATTACCCCTATTTGCAAAACTGAGTAGCACTGGTAGTAAGTTGTCAAGAGTAAGTAGCCTCAAAGTTTTTCTTTCAAACTTTTCTTCATATTTTAATCATATATAAAATTCTACATTTTTACAAAACTGGATGTCCGTATTGACGATATCACGTTCAGACATATAAAAATACAAGAAGGGAATAGATAAATATTATACATATAGAGTACGCCGTTAGAGTCCAGACAAAATTGTATTTGAAGTTCCCGTTACATTTGAATTCAGGGTTAGGCGCTAGTTTGGCGCTAAAGTTAGCTAAATATGTCAGTAAGACTTTCATTACCTCAAAATGGCTGAGCCTGTCAACCCAAGCATAGAGTACGATAGAAGAGCGGCGATTATAGAAAGCCTTCGTGCCGGAAGAACTCCCACCTAAATTATTAAATTATTCAGGTACCCTAGATCGACTGTATATGACTGTCCTTGTGGTGGGCAAGATCAAGTTTCCGGCCCATATCCACGTCCTGAGCTTTGTCTCGAGTGAGGGTGATGTCATTCAGCCGCACTTCTTTCATAAGGGCGAAATGGTCACGAATTATTTAGAGGTCCTGAGGACAGTGGTAAAGCCGTGGATGGAGACTGTGGCCTCTGATAGATGATGGAGCACCCGCTCACACGAGCCATTTAGTGCAAAATTGGCTCTCTGACAACGTTGACATGTTTTGGTCGAAGGACTTTTGGCCTCTGGACTACTAAGCGTGGGGCGTAGTCTAGACTCAAACCAACAAGTCTAGGCACCCTAACGTCAACTCCCTCCGGGCCGCTATCGAGGCAGAGTTTACGGCCATTAACCGCGATCAGTTGAAAATAGCGTGCTCGCGCTTTAGAGCGAGGATCGAGGAGGTGATAGAGGCGCAGGGTGGCTATATATAATGAAAGTTCCCAGCAAGAATCCTTTAAATGCGATATAACAGCATTTTTTGGTATCTTTGTATATTGGCTTAAAAAAACAACAATTTGCAATAACGTTTTTATGTCTGGATTCTAATGGCGCACCGTATAGATTACAATATTTTTATAATATATTTACAGCTACATAATTTTAGAACAGCGATACCTAGGACCGGTTGTGTGATCAGTGGTAAGTATTTACTATGATAAAAAAAGTTACTTAATAATTATTTTTACGAAAACGGGTTATTCGATCGTTAGTAAAAAATATATACTTCTCAAAATTACATCCAGTGTTAAAACAAATTTTAAATATCCGATGGTAGAATTCTTCATAGCTGTTTAAAAAGTCATTTGTCATATTGATACTTAGAAAGTTGCAGTATACGACAATTAATCATTCAATATCCCGCTATTTAGTGATGAGTGAAGATTTTTCGCCGGAAAAGTGACAGATTTCGAACGCGAGGATGAATAAAACCATAAATAAAGCATAAAATAGTAAATACAAATTAAATGTATTAATTAGAAAGATATACATATAAAATCAGAATTCGAACCTAGATCTCTTTCAATTAAATTTTTAAAAAAACGACACATTTTCGAACCCATACGTTACACTTTTCAAATTAATACATCAATCGTTCCATTATTTGAAAGCCATCTACTTTGTTTTAGACCTATGTTCTAAATAATTGCAACTTCACAAATTGACTTTGAAAGTAGTAAATTTGACATACCAACAACCGGCAAACGTTTATACCACAGGCGATGGTAAGAAGTTACTGTAGTAAAAATTTACTGCTGATTACAGAACCGGCCCATAAAGTTTAAATGTTACCATTTGTTTGAAGGCAAAACCCAGAATGGCAGCAGCCCCAATTAGTTATGTCCAATCTCATTCCTCACTGTGTTTAGATGACTTCTTTATGGCTCTTGGTATTTTAATCGATAAAACTATCTACCGTAAATAATGGGTTCAATAATTTTTTTCTGGGTGTTTTTTCTAAGTGATTTTCAGTCAATTTCCAACGCTGCTAAGCAAATGATCTTTACAATACCTTTTCTTGCAGACACTTTGCATTGGCGTCATCGTCAATCTGAAAGATAGTTTAAAATTTGTTTTTGTTATATTCAGAGCGTTATATAAGATTGCAACAAGATATAACACGATTTTCTTGAGAAAACATTCGTAATGTATCGAAAGCATGCCAAAATATTATGATCTAGTATTCTGCATAGCTGGTTAAGAGTAGCAAGTTAAATAAATGGTATCTTAATATAGAATGCATACGTGACGTAGTCGAGTATCAATATATATATTTTATGATTAAGAAAACAACTTGAAGAGATCTCATTACGATATTATATTTTGGCTTAAAAATAAATCGGTTTAAAACAAAAGCATTGATTGTGGATCGTGCTAATGCAAACTTCCCAATAACAGGATGCGAGGTAGTTCAAGGTGTAATTTATTCGGATGCGCTGATCACGAACACCGGTGACAGTGAACAAGAAATTCCAAAATAAGTTTGTATGAATCAACATATGAGAATATTAAACAAGCAACCAAAATTGTGTTGGATCTATTATATCGCACAGAATTGAAAGGTCGCCGCAATGACGCAGATTAATTGATATGTTAAGGACACGAGGCAGTAATTAAAAAATATAATCATCGTTTGGGCGCCAGTAAAAAGATTTGATAGATTTCGGCAAAATAGCATTTTTTGATAAAATACGGGTTTCTGGCGCCTGTTGCTGCCTGCTCGCTGAAATGGTGAGAAATATTAGAATTAATTGAATGCATTGTTTGTATCTGAAATAAAGCCATGTATACTGCGAGCGGGAACGCATTCTCGATTCTGTCGCCGCAGTGTCCCTAAAAAGAACATTTATTATGACCTCATCATCATCATCGCCAGTTTAGAGAATCTGAGATCGGAACGCGAACCACCCTTGTTTTCTTGTGACTGTACGCAACATCCACTCTTGTATTTCAAATCTTGGTTTTGTAACGAATTTTTTTCTGGTTCTATGTCCTCGATATTAATTAATCGGAGAGTTGTTTTATTTATTGGCTAGCTCTTGGAGATTGTGTGAGATTATGGTATCAAAATATGTGTCAGTGGGTATTTGTCAATTCAAGTGAGGGCATTTTCAATTAATAGAAGTAATTAAATATTCAATTATGTTTATTCACAATAAGGGGCATCGATTATGAAATGGATCTTAATATGATTGTGAGTGATACTAAGTAGTTACAAAGATGTTATGACTACGGAAAACATAGCTATACAATTTAATTAAATTCTCAATATATTCAAGATAGTTCCACTAAATCGTGTTCTAGAAGTACTTGTAGGCTCCTATGTACTATATATTGACGCCACGTGGGCTGTACATCATACATTAATTATTTCACATAAATACTTTGAGGATTTTATATTAATAAACCTGAAGTGGTGGCTGTGGCGATCTGTACATAAGGTCAACGGGGCGTAGCAGTGGAAGGAAGCCTAGAAACTGCTATCTACCAGGAGATCAGGAGTTGGCGGGTCTTCAACAGAGCATCATTCCCTGTACAAGAGTATCTAGATGTCGGCACGATCCCAAGATGCAGTGGCTCAAACGTGATTTCCGAACGCGACAGTTTGCAATGGCGCTGATGCGTCCGGTCAGGGATAAAATGTAATGATAATTGTATGTTAAGTACAGATGTGTGTATTACAACGATCGGAAAGCGGTACGCGGTAGGCTCACAAAATGTCCTAATGGATGGTGCACATCGAGATGTTAATCACGATAAGTTAGTTAATAACGTTGTTCACAGTATTTAAATACAAGACATAAACAGGACATGAGTCTTAAATATGTAGATGATAACACAACTCTTTCAGTATTCGAGTTGGACCGTTTTGGCAGATTACACCCGTCGGAACTGTTGTCGTTTCGAGGCCTAGGATCAGTCTGGCAGCAAGCGGGGATTTAACTGGAACCGAACCTTGTAGATCCGTTCGTTTCTGTACAATCCGAGCGGCTAGATGCACAATAGCTCATAGTAATCGTTAGGTGCGGAGAAATATTGTAATTAGAAAATAGACTCACGACAATGGACACAGCAGAGACATGAACATTCCGCAATAACGACAGCACGATGGACGAATGCCTCAATCCTGCAACAAAGTCAACTACGGCAAGCCTTATTTATTTATATAAATAAAATAATGTTGTGCTGATCGTCAATATGACTAGTCTAGAAAGTTTAGACGAAGAAAACCTGGGAGAAAGCCACAGCAGTGGATGGACGGGTACATCACGAATCATGTATCATATGTTTTAGTTAGTTACGATATCCTGAAGAAGAAAATGGTATTTTTCGATATCGGTAGATGTATTTAAACTCAATTAAGTGGTTAATAAAACAAAGATAATGAATAAAAACATGTATCATCTATTTAATGCCGCTATATGACCAATTGATTAACATATTACTTACTTACTTATCATCATGCTGTTCCCCGCGGGGGTAGGCAGAGAGGATAGATCGCCACACTCTTCAGTCCTGACTTACAATTCTCGCCTCCTTTCAATATCATTCTCAGCCTTTCCGTTTCTATCAAACATACTTCCCAAATATACAAAGTCTACTTGTTCCAAACATTCATTACCTACAAGTATTTTGCACGGTGTCTTGATTTCCTCCTTCTCGAATACCATCACTTTCGACTTGTTAACATTCATCATGAGGTCGCTTTCCTTGCATACATAGTACATTCTACTCACCTGATTCTGTAGTTCTTGTTCATTATTCGCCATTAGTACTGCACCATCGGCGTATAATAAACAGCATACAATCAAATCGCCCATTTTTGCTCCTACATTCATACATTCCAGTTCTTTCACATATTACAATGTTACTTATGTTACCAATGTCGGAAAACGTGACGAGCGTGTAGTACATAATTATGTACTACACGTTCAAACAGCTATAGACCATACTCAGTACAATTTTGCTTTTAAGGTGAGTCTATGTTGTGAAGAAAATATCTAGGTTAGCAATAAGGGATGAGATCCGGTTGTGGTAATTAAGCATTAAGCAGGCAGGGGAGAAAGACAGGGTAAAATAAGTGTGAAATAAGGTTAGAGATCTCAGTGGGACAGGAATATTTAAATCTATTAGTGAAATTATTGAGGCGGATTGATTTTGAGCTTTGCAATAAAAATTACTTAAACAAAAATAAATGAATAAAGTCTGCACGTAAATTAAAAGAAAATAAAGTAATTCAGTTTTTCTCGATGAACACAATCTTCTCAGACGGGTACAGTCATTCTAATTAATGGCAGCACTCCCGCTTGGTGTTTAACGGGGCTGTTATTGGTGGGCCTGCTGAGTCGTAATCGGTATTTGAGAAATGAGGCTGTATTCGGACTCACGCTGACACCCCTTGAATGTCAAGGTGTGACAGGGGACTAAAACGGGCTGCGATAACTGGTTCTGTGATTTATTATAATGAAGATATTCGGATTCCCTATAAAAGTATTTTTTCTTTTCAGCATTCATGTGAAATATTGTAACCTTCCGATGTGACATTCTGATTTGACAGATTTGGTGAAGGATCAACTAAATTGTCCCGTTTCTATGATTTTTTTTATTATTATTAGAACAAAAATTAGCATTCTTGAATTCATACTATTTACATCATTATCCTGACTCCATGATCACCAAACCTAGTCATGAATTAGACTGTACTTAGAGTGTATTTCCAGGATAGAATTAAAAATAAAATAATGAAAATCAAAGTAGAAAAGAATCAAAGTCTATTGAATGCAGCGTATATATTATAACTAGAGATTTTACGATCTATATGATGAGCCGGCAGTCACAAAATTCATAAAATTGGTAGACTTTGATGGGGCCAAGACCCGACTAGGTGGTGATGAGAATAATAATAATAATAATAATATGAAGATATCTGGCCACCCTAACGGAAGTCAGCATAATGTAGTAATGCTGGTAAACCGCCACTCTCACACTCTCACTCACACACACACACACACACACCCACTCCCCCACTATTATTCCTACATAACTATAACTAATTACTCAGATTACGTCCCACCCTTCTGTTCTCTCCCAGCCTGCGGTAATCTAAGCATCCTTTAAACTTTAACATTGTTTACATTGCTAATGATTTATTATGATTGTAATTATAATAAATTTCAACCACTTCTAGAGAGAGTATTACAAAGCCGTGTCGCCGACACTCTGGCTCTGCACAACCCTTCCTTCATCCGCTTTTTATCCCCGTCCCGTTAACGACCCTTATTGATTATTATTAGCTTCAGAGGGAGGATTAATTATTAGTCTTAGGTGACGTACACAAATATTCCAAAACATGCATGCCTCCTTCTTCTAGTGTCTTATCCTTTCAATGGACGTTGGCTATCATAATTTATTTACTGCTCTATATTAAACTAGATCAACAATCACCTTAGGTTCTTCATCCATGATTTTCTTCTTCTTCCCAACTTCTAGCAATCTTTCCCTGAATTATGAGGTGCAACAAACTCACTGATACTTCTCTGGATGTCTCATCATATATCCGAAATATTGAGGATTTCGAACTTTTATTGTTTAAAACGCTTATTTTTCTTTATAAATCCGAATCAAAACATTAAACAAACATAGGAAATAAAATACCTGGGAGTGATTATTAATCCCATCCTAAAATGGAACCAGTATATGGAAATGACAAAAACATAAGAAATATCGTGAGCAGTCAACTTCTAATAAAGGTATAGATACTACTCTCTAGCCCAATATATCATTGAATATGGAATTGTAGGATGGGGATACACTACAAAAAATGGAATAAAACCTCTGGTTACTAAAGACTATATTCAATCTACTATTGAGAAGAAGCTCAAATATATTTTTCAACAGCCTCGGCATACTGGAAATTGTCACTAAAAACATTATAAATTATACATTCAGGGCATTCACATAAGGACATCTGGGGTTTTTATGGAAATGACAAAAATACCAGAATTATTTATCAATTCCTAGGATGTAAACCACATACGGGCAAAAAATCAATGTTTTTGTAGACAGTTCAAATGCGCAATAAAATTTTGGATAAAAAACTCAGATCAAGCGTATCTTCATAACATGGTCACACCTTCAATTTGAACACACGCAGAGTCAATACTTCAGCCCTAACGCTAGTGAGTTAGCAGCTTGTGCATGTGTGTGTGTGTGTGTATATGTTTCACCAACCTGGAACATCTATCATTATCTGAAACTCATTGAAAATGACTGTGTATTATCTATACAAATATCAGGAAGGTTAGGTTAGATTATTTATATATTTCTCATGTTCAAATATTCCATTGTTTCCTTCTTTCTTTTGTTATATACAATTTCCCCTCTTTTCTTTAATTATTCTAAATTTATATTTTCTGTATATTGATTAACAATCTAAAATGTTTGATTCAGCACAGGCGAAGCCCAGTGAGGTAGATATTAAAATACTAAATGTACACACAACGTATAATATGAAATAAAAATATTTATTCTTAGATCCATAGAACACGACTTACCTGGATTTTTCTCTCCTGTAGCCACGGGTCTTCTGAATGTCAGAAACAACTTTACACTGTGTACCACGCACAATAGTAATTGTAATCTTCGACACGCAGCGCGAGAAACGAATAAACCGAATTCACACGACTTGACCACTTCACAGGTTCATAGACAACACACATAGAAAGTCGTGCTCTGTGATAATAGATGGAGTGGAGACAGATAGGTCGGCGATTCATGGACATGTCATAAATATCGATCAGATCTCATCTTTAACATATATATAATTCGAAGATTTTCAATAATAGTTTTAATGTGAATCAACTAGCGCGTACCGGGTACGGTAAATCATAGAGTAAACCGACAAATGAAACGAAATCTTGTTACGAAAGTGACAACAAGTCTTATTAATTGCGTAATACAATACACACTACACAGTACACACCTATGTTAGAACATGTTTATAACTGATCGCACATTCGTGTTTTATTGCCAATAACTTCGCTGTTTGTGGTCCAATTTAAAATAACAAGCTCTATTTTGAGAAGTTTGTTTATATATATGTAGCGAAGATGTAACCAAATGTGTCACACCCAGAAATTGTAATTTCTCTCTCAATATCAACTATTACTACATTCTGTCATTTTTTGCAGACGTGCAAAGGTTGATTGTATCTTTACAACCTTTTATTTTCATTCTTCTTCTTTTCCTCTATTTGTTACAATTCTTTTTAATTTGGTGATTTTTTGAAATATTATGCTTTTTAATTAGCCTAATTTTTCTTTCATTCGCTACTAAGTCTCCGAGTTTAAGAGCTAAAATCATTTAAATATTTTTTGGCAATTGCCACCGATGGACAGTATCGTTACACACTTTTTTAAATTCTTCTTCTTCTAATTTCTTTGTGAAGCCTGATTTGAAAGAAAATGACACTATGTTTCTCAACTTTGTAATAAATTTTGTTTAGTAAATAATATGAGTTGATTATTTACAAGTACGTAAACATGAAGCTAAGGTTATTCGTGGATATATTAAATAATGAACAGGGACGTAACCATTGAAAAATGTTACAACATTTTATATTTCGTAATTTGAACTTAAAGAAACTAAATTTTTATTCGCTTGAATTTAGTTCACATGATCAGAAAAACATGGCGGAATCAACAAACATCATGCGGCCATTGTTGTTTAGTTTTAAATTACGACAAAAGATGGCAGTAAGATGAAGAAATGCATATCTATGTTAATACATTATTTAATGGCTGTTTACATGGTAGATTAGAGACATCGATTTAAAACCAAAATAGTTACCTCTGGATCGGCCATTCTTGTTATTTATTTCTGAAGAACGAGACAAAAACCATATATGGCAGTACGATGTCGAAATGCCATAACATATTTGATAAAATGGCAGTTACGAGACTTTTTTAGTATTAAAACTTAAAATGACAGATTGTTTATTACTAAATTATAAGAGATGGCCGACTTCGTGCCTTTTATCGACTTTTAAGCGGTAACTAGGTAAGTAAGGTGTTTTATTAATTTAGTCGCTGTGCAACTATATAAAATGGCGTTTCTAATCTATAATTTTGGCGCGTTTTGCAAATTTAAAAGTTCTGGTGTAGATACACGTGTAACACATATACATTTTTATCTTTATCTATACTTCTTCTTCTTCTTTTCCTGTCACATCACTTTTTATGGTTTTGACATGGATATTTGTTATTTTAAAACCAGGAGACTAGGTTAGGTTAAGGTTTGGTTAGGTTCTACTAAATGGTGTAACGGGCGGGCTGTGAGTTTGCTTACATAGTATTCAAGATCAACACGGGAATTACAAATGTGTCCAAAATGATACAATATGTTTATTTTTAAATGCGTCTTTGAATTTACAAATAACTTTATTCTTTACAGGAAAATGGTGTGTCTCCCATCACATATGTTTTTGTAGCTTTTCTCAGCCATTAATAGCTCAATATTTAAATTTAAAAGTTCCGGTGATAGATAAACGTGTAACACATATATATTTATATCTTTAACTCTTCTTATTTTTCTAATTTTTCTATCAAAACACTTTTAATGGTTTTATCAAAGTGAATTAGCCATTTTTTTTTTAATCTGGAGTAGATTGACAACAGAGTACTGCGTCTCTGCAGGATACATCTGCTACCGTACGGTAGCTGTGCGGGAATGATATACAACATTAAACTGATACCAATAAACTCAATAAGATGCGTAAATAATTATAATACATTTGTATTTATTTCATATTCCATATTAAAATTTGTTAATTACTTTTCTCGCTACTAAAATGATGAAAAAATCATATAAAAATAAAATATTTCACCCCATCTATGGACCAAAAAATGTCCACAAGAGACCACATCCGAGCCCTCACAGAGATTTTTCATCTTCCATCAGCCGAACTGAAGGGTGTGAAATTATATTTTCATCACCTATCAACCCCCTCCCCGAGGGTTGATTTTTCGCACAGGGGCTGCCAATAACGATGAGACAGCCTATTATAATGTGACCTGAAATCCAACAATCTTCTCCACACAAATTTATGAACATTTTCAAATGAAATTTGATAAATTTAGAATGACTTCTAACAAAATTTTGAAATTAATTTTTCATAAAAAAAGGTCCTTTGACAGCATCCATCCAGCTGTAGTCTGTCACATATATAATATTTTAGTTGCTACCGGAATACAAACCTGAATCATTTTCTCTCCAGGGAAATACGTTAACCAATTCTGATACATGAACCGAGAACGTTGACGTCAAAGTAACTCTTTAAAATTGATTCTTCTATTATTCCATAACTATTTCTGTTGATTAATTTAAGTTGAATTAAGGAGCACATATTTATGTTGTGAAGTTGCATTTATCAGAACATAGTTCTGTGGTATTTAATACACATTAAATGAATCAACTAAAAAGATAGGATAGAAAAAAATCTATCTATAAAAAAAATATTTTGTTTCTACCGGGAATCGAATGTTGTATTATTTTTTCAACATTAATAAAATTCATTAATTTATTTAATTCTGGCATCTCTTATCGGGTTCTACTCAAAAGTGTTTGATATTCGTAGTAACATAAAATTGAATACTTTTAAAAATGGAATATTAGATGTGTCAATGGGAAATAGAACATAACATAATTTTAAAAAATTGTCGAAAATATATTCGATTACTATAGCGGAATACGCAGCCGCCAGAGGTCAGCTGTAATGCGGGTTAACCGATGAAATCACTTTTTTACCAAACCAAAGGGAATATTAAAGTAACTTGAACACGAATGATGGGCCGATAATTGAAGGCGGTTTGTTGTTCTTAAAAAAATCATTTTAATTCACATTCATATATCCATACCCCCAAAGATACTTAATATATAAAATTCTTCTACGACACATTTAAAACTACTTTAGGTATATGTTTAGTGTTTAGATAATATATACCCATAAAAGTTTATCCACAGTTTTATTTAATAACTACCCTCCGAGGAGGCTGCTTCGCGATTCTCGGGCTAGTCCTCCAGCAAAGGGAAACATTATTATGTATTTATTCCGACAATCTTATAAGTTACTGCGAATCTGAATCTTCTGATTGCTTTGTTAAACTTTTTACGTCGAAAACACACGTAACTATTTTAGAGACAACACTATTCTGACTTTATCGCGGTAAGGCCTGGCGACGTCACGTGGATGATTAAATAATATTTAAAACGAAATTGTGACGCATCCACGGAGTGTATACGTCACATCAATGTTCTTAAGCCAAAATCAATACACGCCGAGCACTTAATTTATTATTAAGTATATCAATTTGTCACTCTAATTCAGTCAGCTAAATGACTAACCATCTCGTCGTTATTAAAAACGATAGTTATTAAACTATTTTAATTTTCGAACATGTGAATTTCTTAAATATATCAAAACATAAGTTTGAATTAAAATATTGTAACGTTATGCTCAAGCTGGCAGGAGGGCATCCTTTCCATACCGTGGATAGAACGCCAGGCACCGAGCTTCACGCCACTAGCTAGCTACAATCGGATCAAATGACGAGTTTTTACCGAGTATTTGTTTTGCCTGCAGGGGAGAGTGAATATCCAATGATAACAAATTTGTTCATAATTATAATCTAAACAATAACATCTTACACAAACACCCACGCTTCACTTGACATAAACAATTTTTGTCCTCATTCTCATGTCCATGTTTCACTTCACTATCTATTCTTCAAGCACCATTGCTTCTTTGATTAATCTTTCACACCAGAGGTCCTGGAGATTCGAGCTGACGACAATCAAGGCGGATCATCTCCCCGAAAGTTGGACCTGCCAACCCTGAATTTTGCCCGCATCAAGTAAAAATACATCGTTATTAAATTTTTATATAAATCACAGATAAAACATAATGATAATAATGATTATTGGCGTAGGATTTTATACATAAATACCTTTTCGAATCAAATATCTAAACACCTACCACGAAACATTAGACCGGCATTTTATACAAATAATAGTATAGGAAATTTACTCATAAATTCTACAGACAAAGATGAAAAATTTAACAATTCTGGTGTCTATAAACTTAGTTGCAAGGATTGTGCAGCATTTTATATTGGTAAAACGGGTAGAAATTTTAATATAAGAATAAGGGAGCATTTGAGATGTTTGAACAATAGTGGGTTTTCAGAATTTGCTAATCATTTGATAGAAAATGGTCATGGTTTTGATAAAAAATTGGGATTGTCAATTTTGCATACAAACGGTGTTGGTCACAAATTAAAAAATTTGGAATCGTTGAAGATAAATAAAGCGTGTAAAACTAATCAAAAAATTATAAACAACCAACTAAATTTAACTACGAGTCCCATTCTAAAATTTTTTCCTAAAAATTATTCGAGTAAATTTGTATTAAGTAATGATTTGAGTTAGGTACTACAAGGTTTTTTTTTTAAAAATAGATTCTGTCAAAGAAACAATATATGTTTTAGTTAGTTATGACATCCTGAAGAAGAAAATTGTATTTTTCGAAACCGGTAGATGTATTTAAACTCAATTTAGTGGTTAATAAAACAAAGATAATAAATATAAATATGAATTTTAACTACAAAGATACTATTGCTAATTTTAAAAGTGCATCGTTATCTCACTAGAAACGCAG
Source organism: Eubasilissa splendida (assembly GCA_031772225.1). NCBI lineage: Eukaryota > Metazoa > Arthropoda > Insecta > Trichoptera > Phryganeidae > Eubasilissa > Eubasilissa splendida. The sequence continues at coordinate 30,324,903 of CM062854.1, read as the reverse complement.
CCGAGGACGCCCGGCTTCTAGTTACGGCCCTTACGAGCCTCGCCATTTCCATTTCATCTTGGCTAGCTCTCTTCTTTCGACCACACCAGTCTCGATTCGCTTGCCAGAAAGAGCTCCCATCTTGCTTCGTGCCATAGATCATTCGCCGAATAGCGGGTTTTCCATTGGTTGCCGGACTACGGCCGGTCTCACACACAGTACGACGTTTTATATCTGATGTTTTTGATGAGCACTCATACGCGGATGCATGCATCACAGCGTCACAATGTGTAGTCACCATTATTTGGCGCTTTTTATATATCTGTATATATTATAACTGATTTTATAGACATGATAACTCACGTAGTTTTTATTTGATTTTAATCATACTTTTCTGAAAAATTGTTTCTTCAAATTCATCGTTTTTATATTTGTGCCCATTGTTATGAAAGTAGTCTAAGTTAATTAATTTAAATGTTTGCGGTTGAATTGATTAAAAAAATTTTTTATATTACATAACACGATGTTTCGTAATTTATTTAGTTTACTAGATTTATAGATCTATCTATATTTATAAAGATAAAAATTTAAGGTTGAATGACTTACTTTGTTATCAAAATACCGTTGAACGACGTAACAATATATTGAATATAACGCTTCAAATTTTTCACAATTGTTACAATTTGTATCATATTATATTAATTTAAAACAATATGACACGAAATAATTGATAAAATATTTTTTTCGATTTCTTGACATAGACCACTTTCATAATAATGGACATATTTATTTCGTGAGTCGTCTCTTGTATAAAATATATAATATCTACTTTTGACTAGGACGTGATAGGGGGATGGTTATAGAGCGTTACGTAATCTAAAATAATAAAAGATCTTGGGTAGTAAATAAGCATTAAATATACATACACTTCAGCACATCCCCCCGGTGTTGGCTCACTGTTGGTCATTTTAGCAAAACGGCGCAACCAATTTCGGGCGTCTAGCGTGAGCAGTAAAGATGATATATCTCTTGCACAGGGTCTCTACAGGGTTACTGCTAACTGATGCACCATAATTAAGGAGGGACTTTTGTCTAAAAAATACATTTTTATTTCATCAATGTTCAGAAATGATTTATATTGGCGCTGTTTGAATCGATGTATGAACGAGAAAAGCGAGAATACGCCACACTTCGAGCGTGTCAGCCCACATGACACAGTGTTTTTATGAGATGCATGCGTTATTATTTATTTTTTCTACCTTCTGCCCAAATATGATCTGCGATGTTCTTATTGATTAAATCTGCCGGCGGTGGTGCGTGGAGGGTGAGTCTCCTATATTCCTAATGAGAACACATTATTATTGTGAAGTTGACTTTTAAACTTTTGACATTGATACATCTTGATATGTTGTGTTTAACATATTATATATACCTTACAAATACCTTGGTATAAAATTTGCACAATTTTCAATCATTGTTCTGGCGTAAGCCTATTCATGGTGAAATGGCAAACCAAACTGAGCACAAATCAAATATCATCTGTCACTATTAAATTAAACAAACATGTGAAGTATATCGGTGCACTCATCCACTAACGCTATAGTACAACCTATTGATAGCTATACCACATTTTGACATTAGCATCGTCACCTTATCCCCAAACTTTTCTTAAATCCTATGCTCTCTTAGAGTGTACTTCATTGAGACAACTTGCGTTTATATTAGATTCTTCACTTGCTTCACGATCATTAGTTCTGCTCTCCTCCAATACGCCTGGCATTACCGATTTTGCCTTCAGAAAATTTAGTCATTTTAACTATGGGTCTCTATTTAAAAAAATCCTTAAACGATCTCACTCTTAATAACGAATCACAGAATAGTATTAACAACTTATATAATTCAATCAAAATGATTTATTAATTTCTCACCATTTTAAACTTTGAATTAAATCATCCAAGGCTTATATCAATTAAATTTCTCGAGAAATTAAAAGAATCTGCACAGTAGCGTTAAAACAATTTACAAATTACATTTTTTAAAGTGTTTTCTCCTTTTAATGAAAACCTTACTCTCACTTTCCCTCTCCGTAATAATAATTGTTTCTTTGAAGACTTGGATAATTTGTTTGAATTAAAAGTGTCATTTGAATACGGTTGACAAACAAACTCTTCAGCCAACAGCCGCGTAAAGATCATTAAGAAATATTTTCAGCAAGTTATAAGGAATTATGATCAATTAAATTAATACATTTTGTTTCGGTTGTCAACTGATTGAATTACCTGCCAAGTGGTAATTCAATAAGTCACATAATTTAAGTGCCTCGCCGACATCGAGCGTTTCAGAATTGTTATTAGGGTGAAAAAACGTCTGTATCCAAATGATTGATTAAATTTTTTTATTGTGTTGTGTTGACACATAAGTTCGTATCAATTTTGTTTTTTGGCATAACATGATAATGCCATAATATTTATTGAATACCTACGTCTTAAAATTATCAAATTGTTGAATGTTTGCGTTAATTGTTGTCATTTAAGGCATGAATTGAAAATTATTACTAATACTACTATTAAATACATCTGAGGTTTATTGTAAACAACTGCATCGCCTTCAGGCCGATATCAAAATTTTTAGCACGACAATGTCCGTCTGCATATTTCTGACATTACAAAAGTGGCTATTGAAAAACTCATTATCCACCCTGATCTTCTGATGTTAATCATATCAATCCGATTGATTTATTAAGGCGATTTCTAATCATAAACAGCCAGAATGTTGGGAATGCATATTAATAATTAGTTACATTAAATACATTCTTTTTAGTAAAAACACTATGACATCGAGCATCAATTTAATATATAAAAAATACTAATTTATAATAATATTTTTTCCACTTCCTACACACTTAACTAACTTTTAAACAATAACCCATAGTTCGATATTAGGAAAATTATATATTTTACTTTGGTCGTGCGGTTAATATCTTAATTTTGTATTCAATCTTGAGGGAGATTACTAGCATAGTTCAATCACAGCCCTTAAACTTGTGATCGAGGTCCCTTTGTAATAATTTTTCCACATCTTACTTCTGTGTCCAACATTCTGCATGTGACTAACTTCATCTTCATCTCAAGGGACATTCCCTCGAGTCTGTAGCTTGCTCCATCTTTCCGACTCTAGCATCTGGTTTATGAATGTTTTCTTCTTCTTCCTTTTATATTTGCATATATCACTGTAACTAACAACTGTGTTTAATTATAATACTAATACATATTGAGAATTTTAATTATTACGTCTAGATTTTTTTCCACTTTTTGTCCAAATGATTACGAGATGTTTTCATATTTCACATACTTTTGAAAACTGTTGCGTATCAGACTACGAGTGTATTTTTCGTAAATAATGCAAAGGTTTAAAATCTAAAATTTCTACCCTTTTTTTGAAGGATTTAAATTAATTATTTCGCGTCGACTAATTCTGCAGGTAAAAATAATTGATCATATACTCAAACACGAATGTAATTATTTTTTGTATACGAGTACTAATCTTCCGTCCACTCTGTATCGAGAGTCCCCGCTGATCCCCTAACTCCTTAAAATCCTGAAATTTTAATGAGTTTTCGGTGTGAATAATTTTCAGACCATCCTTGCTACGTTATATTAAACGTTGAAGTGTTATCTGTCACGTTACGGACTGCGTAGTGTAAATTCAAATAATATTCCTAATTAATTTTGAACACCTTCGGGATTTATATAAACGCCCTTCAAAATACACGATATTATGTCAATATCTTGTGCCTGTGAACATATTATTTATATAATTTGAACATTCAAAATGTTTGCTCTCGGATATAATCAATTAATTTACACCTGTAGAATCGGTGGAGGTACATTACCTTTCCGAAGACGTAATAATTCCCCAATGATAATGTAAACAGGTTTTAATTGGCTGTTCCAAAAATAATGGCCGATTTTAATGTTACATAATTTAAAACGTTATGTGCTAGGAAATATTTGTTAATCTATTTACTACATTTATTTATTAATTTCAGATACAAAATTTATTATGAAGGTTTTGAAAGTAAATTTGTATTTTTAAAATTATCAAAAAGATACAATGAATATATATTTTAATTAAATTAACTTTTTTATGGTTTTAAAATACTTCGCGTTCTTATGAAAAAAACTCTAGAGCTTTAATTATTATTTAAAACTAAGTTTTGTATCTAAAACATAATAATTTCATATTAAATAATATTTATCTCGGTCCTATTAATGTGCTTTAATATTAGGTTTTTTTAAAGATGGATTAGTTTTAAAAACGGAGGATAATCTAACAAATCGAAGAGGATTTTATTTTTATTTTTTTGTGTAAAGACTATTAAAATGTCGTTTAGTTATCCAAGTAATAATCCTAGGAATAACATAAATTAAACTTTAAATATGAACTAAATATATTAATTAGAAAGATATACATATAAAATCAATTTTATCGAAAAATATTATTGTTACGGGATTCGAACCTGGATCTCTTTCCAAACCGGGAAAAGTGCATTATATTTTTTAATAAAATTGATTTTATATGTATATCTTTCTAATTAATATATTTAATTCATATTTAAAATATCACAGAACTATGTTCTGAATAATTATAACTTCACAATAAGAGTGTGTTCTCCTAATAATAACATAAATGTTCAATGTAGTAGCAGATAATATATTACAATATACACTTTAGTATGGTTAAGAAATTAAAATCACTATAAAAAATATTAGAAATGTTATATAAATGCTAACTGTGAGCTGATATGATAGGAGAATTAACAATATAACCTTTAACACCTTTTCGAACGACTCGATAATTATTTAATAAATAAAATCTTAATTTAAAAAATTAAATTAATTATTTTTAAATCTTAATAATTTTTTTTAAAAATAAAATCAATAATAGAGAAACGTCAGAAAATGCCTTAAAAGATAAAATCTTCGAACTTGGTGGTGTTTTAAATGTGCGGTTATAGAGACATCCTGTTTTGATTATTTAATATTTCAGCGATAATATTATGGTACCTAACTACTTTAAACTGCTAATAACGACAAAGTTCAATTTTTAATTTTGTTATGTAATAGAAACTTAACATTATGAAAAGTACATACTAGGTATGTTTCACAGATCGCTGTGGAAGTAGGATGCCTGCGGAAGGCTTTATAAAATAGCTATTTCCTTTGACAAGACAGATAGTTGTTTTGTAACTTGTACATTACGGAAATGGGAATGCAGGATGTTTTTCCAGAAATTACAATAACAAACATGATATATGTGTGTATCTAGTGGCGTTCAGTAGGCACAAACGTAGGTTATGCTGTTACCGATGGTGCTAACTAGGTATAGTAGGTATCAAAAAAAAAATTAGATATTTTTTTATAATTTTGGGAACAATTCCATCAATTTAAATATATAATGCAATTGTAAATTAACTTTTTTAAAACACGCAAGTTATTTTATTTCTCGGTACCGTACTCAAACAGATTTAAAATGTTTCATTAAAAGTGTTCTAAAACATTTATTATAAATAACTTGCTTTACAAATTTGCATAGCCGAAACTCATAACAAAATTAATTATATTTTAATATTTAATTTAATGTTGGTAATAAGCTAACTTAATAATATCCCTAAAAATACAAATTCGCTAGCTTGATAGAAAACAACAAACCAAAAACACGACGTTTAGTCTGTCGAGTAAAACAAATACGTAGATATGCTATTCCACGAAGTTTTCAGAAAGAATTATGCACAAAATGTTTGAAAAATGCAAAAAACCTGCAGACGTAAAGATGCCAACATAGATTTCATAATAAATTATTTAGTTCAGTACAATTATTGTAAGAATTGAAAAAAAACAAGTTAGGTTCATACAATACGTGAGTGCTAGAAAATTGCGAACAAGCATGCACATGAAGTTGTTACAAATAGTTTGCAATTTTTCTAAATAATTGACAAAAGTCGTGGGTCATAGACAATCCGAGTAGAATTTTATAGGGTAGGTATTCTCATAATATAAAAATTATTAAATTTATTTTTATTTTCCAGATTTTTTAGTAATGCACAGGTTTTTCGCTTATGTATGCATGCCTGTTATATTAGGTAGTTGCGACCCCAAAAGTCAGCACTTTTGGGGTCTATTTTACTTTCTCCAATGTTATTTTGTGACCTGGGGTCACGATAAAGTCAACGAGGTTTATCTTTGAAAGCATTCACAGTATTAAACTACTCCCTCCATTCGAATCACGAACGAAGCCAGCTGCCCCTGAACTAAAGCTCTCGAAATATCTGCCTGTCTCTGCGTAAAAGTGAACAATTTGTCTTATTGATCTATCTCGGATTGTTTGTCTTCAATCTTTGGAGTAGGTATAGATGGAAGTAGAAATCCATTATAATATAAATATATATATGTAGATTGAGGGAAGAAGACGTAGAAGATAAAATACACAAAATAGTGAGCACGACTCATTAAGAGCATTACACCTATAAGAATATAATTCCTAAATGCGAAAATGGTCTAAGTATTTTTTTTTTCTTTTTGATATATTTAAAGGTTTGCGTTTGAAATGATTAAAATATATTTTTATATGACACAACACAATGTTACAAAATTTATTTAGTCTACTAGATTTATAATTTATTTCGACATATAAATATTGCATGTAGCTCATAAGGAAATAAATAAATTAAGATTGAAATGACTCGCTCTATTATCAAAATAAACATTAGCGGAATACCGTTGAACTAACAATACACTGAATGTAACGCTTCAAATTTTTCACAATTGTTACAATTTTCATCATATTATATTAATTTAAAAGTATGTGATGCGAAATAATTAATAAACTTATTTTTTTCAATTTCTTGACTTAGACCACATTCATAATAATGGGCACAAATATGAAAGAAAAAAAGCACAGGAGAGGAAGAGACTCAAAATATCTAAAAAACACTTCCGACTACCCAAGTTTTGCGCTTTTCTTGTATTTGATAACCAATCTTCCATTATTGCGACTCACCTTAATCGTTCCTATGCGATCAAAAGATGTAGCCAAGCCAACTCAATCAAGATATTTCTATATGTAGAAGAAGGGTAATTTTATTCATAATTATATATAATATTTTCCATGAATGGTAAAATTCATATCTTATTCTTTTTAATCAATAATCTGTTTTTCTCAATAAAATACTTATTTAACAATAGCATCAAATATGGTTATTCCAAAATTCAACCACGGATAAATGTTATTATATTGATAAATTAAATTATTTGTATTTTAAGTTCATTTATTAATCTGAAGGTGAAGAATGTCATTGTCACTGGGACATAAATAGTAATTGGCGTGCCATATTACAGTGGAATGAATATTCTTGAACGGAATCGTATGAGCCATAAGACGACCTAGAAGACGCCCAAAGTTCCAATGAATTGCAGCAGTGGGAGTGACATGGCAAAGGTTAGCGGAGAGCTGAAGAGAGTAGCATAAATCATGGAGAGGCCTTGATTTTGCAGTAGATCAATTATATATTGATGTTGATGAGGCCTGGCCTCCTTGGAGCAGATCAGTATCCAGAAGGGTAAAGACAAATGCCGGTAAAGGTTAATACTATACATATATATATTTGATAAGTTCTCCATCATTAATAAAATCAGGAATGATTTTTTGCATAGTTTTGTCAAACAATTTATTTTGTCTCTTCTTGTCATCCTGACATATCTTATCAATGGCAACAAACAGTATAAAATATAGAAAAAAAAATTTGGATTTGTCGACGATGCAGCAGCTGTGGCATAAACTGTTGTAAAACCAGGAAATTATAATATATGTTTATATTAAAATATGTTATTATTTAACTCACTGTTAACTACAAGACTGACGTCAACAGCAACCGAGAGAGTTTTCTCAACAGCGAAAATTATTAAAACAAAACTACGCACACACATGAAATATGATACATTTTATTTTATTCTTTATTGTTTTTAAATTAAGATAAACGTGTAAATCAAGTTTACTTTATTATGTTATATGTGCATGAATTTGAATTTATTAATAGCTATTTTGATACTCGAGTAGTTAGTTGAGGATGTCAAATAATTGGAGTACCTACTCCCGAGGATACCAATAGGTGGTTGGGAATCACGGCAATCGCCCAACACGGACAGACTGTTTTGTGGCTTCTTTTATACTGCCAAAAGGCTCTCCTTAAGTCAGCAGTTCCACACAAGTGGCACAAGCAGGCTTCGTGTCCAGGTTGCTTGGATGAGGAGGTTGCATGTTAATAGCACGCTTAGTTGAATTCATTACTAATTTTACTTTATACGTAGGTCGGGTAAAATTAGTAGAATTATTTAATAGAAATGATAAATTATTAAGATATTGCACTCCTTTATATGTGACTGTCATCAAATTTACGTCGATCAGATTTGACCACCTTGAAATTGTGGTTGACGTAGCCTTAACCTTTATTTAGATCGATGTTTATTATTATTATTATAAGCAGTAAAAAATCTACAACGTGAAGCATTTGTTAGTAAACTAGTCGGAAAGGTGGCTGCAAGAGAAGTGACGCGCTAGGGCCGGCTCCCTGGGCGACTGCGGATCATATTATTGTTATCTGTTGAAGTCGGTACCGTGCGTACTTTTGAGGTTGATGAGAGCTCCGTTTTACCCGCAGGTATATGCAGGGTTTGTTCATATTGTGGAGGCGATAGACCTCCACAAACATATAATGAAAATATAAAGCATAATGCATGGCAATCGAGGTTATAAAATCAGAGTATTTCTTAGACATGTAAAAATACATGGATTAATTTACGTACTATGGTCTCGACAGTCTGCTTGTTTTTCTAGTTAATATTGATTTCTTTTATATACTTTTTTTGATGATACAAAATACATGTGTATTCATGAATGGCTAAAATCATCCCTTTGGGTTAATTTATTTTCCTACAAATTGGTTTGTCGTACAGCAAAAAACCCTTTTTTTATTTGTTACGTTACTTTAAATGATAAACAATTTTCTCTAGATTCCCCCTCGCGAGTTGAACGTTGGGTTTAAACGTAAAATCATCATTTGATTTGGACCCGTGGGTAAAATTCATGGACGAACAGACAGCATCGTCGAACGTAACTTTTTGCAGTTTTGTACATTTTATCGTGAATTAGAACCAATTTTTGAAAAATGATTGAGTATACGAACAAATGGCTGAGGAAAAAGTGATAAGAGTGTTCATAGCATCAGAAAAATACGATATCCGAGTAAGGTTAAGCACGACAAGGAGTATCAGACACTGGAAGATGATACAAGTGGAACAATTGACGAACATACGTGAGGAGATGTATGAATATAGTTGAGGTGAGAATTATAAGTCAAGAAAAAAAATTGTAGCGCTTTTCTTTCATTTCTTTCAAATAGGCAATCCACCCTTCAAGAGTGACTCGTAGCGCTTTATCTACTCTGCTTTCTTTCCTTACATGTCTCAGACACATGTATTGTTCCACTCCTGCATAGAATACACTTTTCCGGTTCACCCCGCCTAATACAATTTTTTCATTTTGTTTCATGTTGTTTGAATTTTGTTTCAAAGTTAGATAGATACCTAGTGTTCTTTTGTTTTCTGCAAATACCTGTAATAACATATATCACACCCCCATCTACAAACCTCTTATAAAATATGCAGCACATTTTGCCCGGGAAGTCTTCGCAATAAATTTTTTCCGTGTTAACAAATTGATTAAAAAAAAATAGAATTTTGAACCTTCTCTACCATTGAAAATTTAACAACCCCATTAAGTGTGGACTGCGTCAGAGTATATAAACGGTTAATCCCAAAACAATTTTATTTGGTTTAACTCGAAAATAATTAAGCTCTCAGGAAAGGCAATTTCATCAACAGCTGGTGATATAATTGGGATCACCTTTTCACTTAACGACGGGACGCACCGCTGACTTCCAAATGCGGAAGCAGTCGAGTATGATTATCGCGAGGATCTTCCAAGTCATCAGAGTGGAAGATGATTTATTACCAACGGCGTATGGTCTCATGGACTGTAACACTGTAGAAGACTATCTCACTGTCTCCTTGTTAATGGGATTTCTTTCTTTAATGCTACTTATTTATATTTATTCTAAAGATAAGGTGAATCATCATTTGTATTCAATTTGACTGGAATTGTAGTAGTTTTATCCAGGTGTATTAAATACAAATAACAATATCGCACATCACTTTAAATGTGAATCAAACATGAGATGGATGCGTGCGAAGCTGTCTAGATGGTGCCCGGTAGAGAAGTGACGCGTCAAACGAAATAATACATAGCACTATGAAATACATTGGTAATATACTCGTATATTTAGAAACTTGTAAAGAATATTGCGTCACTAGTTTGCGTTTAGTAAAACGTATAAATTTCTATAGTGAATATTTAAAAAAAACTTTTTCTTAGTAACATTAATTAAAAATCCAAGAGCCTTCCGCTTGAAGTAATCCGATAAGATAGATGGTGGCGTTCTTACATGGAAAGGTTTTGCTGAAAAGTGTCCGAAGTTTGCGTGTCGGGGTTGAAACAATTAATTGATTTACACGTTGTTAGTTAGTTTGCTCAGGACTCATAAGAACGGTCAACGTTATTCCAATTATCTATTCAAGATCACTTAATTTCGAACCCCTCTCGAATCGATTCGTTCGGTAACATTGCGAATATGGAACATCCTACAAAAGATTTTATCTTCATCGAATACTTCATCAAAACTCTTTCACAAACGCGTACACGGTTGACAATCTAACCATTAGCTAGCTGCCTATTTATTTATGATCTGTGAGTACGTCTAACTTATTTTCTTTCCATATACTCTTGGCATAACAGTCATGAGAGATATGAATTTAAATATAAAAGACGAAAAGAATTACAATAAATACCTGGATTAATAAATTGCATAAACAAAAACATTAGAGAAGAAATAATGGTAGAAATAGTTACAAAATCATGTATTGAACGTATTTTTATTAGATTTATCAATAGGGGAATTATATCAGCCACCATTACAGCTAAAATCTTGGACCGCTATATAACAGTGCAATCGGCCTTTACAAAAACAAGGGAAAGGGAAAAAGTTGTAAAAGAGAAAAAAAAAATTAACAATTTACAGGTTTTTTACATTTGAAAATAAATTAGATTCCTTTTTATACTGAAAACATGTTTTATTTATCACTCCAAGGTATCAATAATAAAACGAAGACAGAGTGTGGCAAATAATTAATAATGTAAAATCTATTAAAATTTAGTACTAGTATTTCTATGCAGTGCTAAAATAAATACGCGCGTTCCGGTGCTGTAAACTCAGTATACATGTAAACTTTTACGATTTTTGATCCGGATAAATATGAATATTTTACATTTATTACTTATATTAATCATTAAAATAATAGTTGACATATTTGAAAGTGAATATTTATATTAATTATTGAGTAAAAGTGTTAAAATTAGGAAAAACATTGATCATCACGAATGATAACAAAATACATGTCTATCTCGGCCAGAGCACGCTCTGCCACTAAACGACTATCGGTATTCGGCACCACTCCGCACGTACACATATGTACACGTATTGACAAATTCACGTCAGGTTCTTCGAGAAAACATTTTTTAATTTGTTGCGTATCGTAAATACTTATATATTGTAATTATTTCATCCAATACATACATATATTACGGAAGAATACCTAAAATATGAACTCTGTATTTAGTATATTTACAGATATATTCAAATAATTAGAGGTAATGTTAATTTAGTTTACATCATCGGAGAGGAAAGATTAAGTTGTACATATTTATTTTTTGATGCTTTCGATCTCCGATATTCTGCTTGGAAACGAACATATTGTACCTCTATTTGATTTAGGTATTTTTAAAAATTCTGGATCATTTTGTACACTGATGGATAATGACAATCTATAGTCTGTTGAAAGGCCGTATCCCAACCTTCTACAGAATTATTCGTACGCGGAAAATCACCGTTTACTCTGTTAAACATAATATTCCACACATTTGAACCGACCTGCGGTTTTGTTTCGTTCTTCCGATATAAGTATCTTCCCTCTCAGTTAAAGTTTCAAATGCAATTTAGACATCGCCAGAAGGTGTGAATGAAACTTAATGTTAGTAGCATTTTTACGAACAGTCGCAGTTCTGTTAAATTGAATTCTTGAATTTTACGCTATAAATTTTTTGTCGGGCGCATGTCGGGAAGCGTTTGTCGGGACGGTCTTTTTGAGCGCATTTGACTGGTCACCGGCAGATAGACGTTGCTCAACATTTACTATTTACTTCTTGTACAATGGAACTGTTTATCAAGTGAGCTGTCTTGTAATGGCAGATATGTGTGCACCTTTTAGGACTACGTATCAGGTTGAGCGGGCGTTTTACCGAGCGTTCTGCTCAGCGCGTCACTTCTCTACCAGGCTCTATTTAGACGACTTAAATTTAATTCGTATTTAGAGTATTGTATCATACTGTAAATTATATTCAATAAATATGTGTAAGTATTAATCATACTTACACATATTGTTGTCCTGTCTAGCCAAATCGAATACATAGATATCTGAACATAAATAATGGTTTAAAATTGTTGTATAATTTGTGGACATTGAAATTCAATATTAAATGACATAGATGTTAAATTTTGTTATATCCATACATAATCACCAAATAAACGTGCATCGTTGACCATACAAAATCTACCTCAATTTACCGAATGTCACAGCACCAACTGCAGCATTCTAGAAGTCCTGGTAAGATGATTTATAAATAAAAAAAAAACACAATTGGGTCGACTCACACGTGCGCCTCAATTTAAATGTTTATAATACAGTACCAGCTCCATTTAGCCCATAATAATTCAGTGAAATCAAATTTTATCTGTTTTGGGAAACAAAATCACAGTCCAGTGAATATCAGCGTTGTGAATTGATTAGAAGCTTCCGCAAATTAAATTAATTCCTGCAAAATCACAAATAACTGCACGAGCGAAAATAATTTTAAAACAACACTGATGCCGTAATTACCTTCGATAGTTAGTCCTGAGTTTTCTAATTCAATCTGTGTAAATGAAAATACACCAACCTCTGCAAAACTGGGCTGTTACTCGCCGATTTTTCTACCGATGGTCGCTCTCCCTGCTGTTTTGAATCTTCTGAAAACTCGGCCAGCTAGCCGTAACATATAAGACCGACTCCGAAAACATCGCTGAACAGAAGCAGTTTCGTTTTTGTTTTCTGTTTTTAATTTACGTAAATGGAATGCACACATTGAAACTATAATACCAGGCCTACTCATCATTGTATAACACGCGTAAATAACTATTTTTATAAAAAATCCTTCTTAAAATAATTTAAAAAAAACTTTTTTGTTCGCATTAGTTTTCCTAATAAGTGTAAAAAAATATTCTGGTCAAAGTGGTTTTTTATCGTCAATTTGAATTTTATTATTTCATTTTAGATAAATAGTTTTTTCATGTATATCATCCTAATTGATTAGTTTAATTTATACTGACATTATTACAATTAACAATGATTGATCCATATGGATAAACTATTTTAGATTATTCTAAAAAGCAACATAATAATGTAGATTAGTGAACACGGCATCATTTTTTGGGGAGCGTCATAAAACAAATTTAACATCTCAAATGGCCCAACAAAAAATGATACAAAGTATGATTAAACCAAGCCTCCATTACTCAACATCTCAAGCCTTTTGTGAGGGGTAGTAAAAGTAATAAATTGGCCTCTTCAAACACAAAGTAAATCCTTAGAGAATAAGTAGTGACGTATATCCGGAAAACAGGGTTATATTAAAGTAACTGCATGGTAGTAGTTGGCGTCAGCCGAGCTTAATAAGTATCATTATGTAAATAAATAAAAATAACGGCACGACTGATAAATTTTGTCAAAAAAAATTGAAAGATTTAAAAAAATAATATGTTATATTTTTATTCAGTGGTTCTTCCTGTGAGGGTGGACCTCAGGACTTATATGGTCCTAATCATTCGCCGTCTGGTTGGCATTTTTTTAAGTTAGCTATGCAACTTCATCTCACACAATGTGATGAGATGGAGCCGAACAGCTGCCATCTCAAAAGAATTCTTATTTTTTCATGATTAAACATTAATAATGTAAATAATAAGTTCAGTCAAACACGCCCCCGAAAAGGGAAAAAAAGACCGGAACAAAATTAAGTTGAACTGACCAGTCATCCGAGCACCACTGCCGGCAGACAACAGTCCAGAGACAAATCAAAGAATCAAATCCTGTCGTGCATCTATCAATATATCGTAACGTCAAATGATGTGGTCCAGCATCTGTCTCACTCAGTTGCAGGTGCAGTGGTTTTTCCTGTAATTTTTTTTATAAAACTGTTAACTCTCAATAAGATAAAGTTATCTTGTGTTTTATTCCCACTTCACCAGTACCGTGATCGATACCAGGTGCCTCCATAATATTTTAGAAATAAAAAATATTTTGGAGAATCGATTCTGGTACCTTTCATATGCTTCAGAGCGCTGCCGTCCTAGCAGCTACTCTCTTAATAAACAAACGGTGGTGTCAAAAATTATATGTACATAATTCTGAATTTTTAATATTTCACGCATTTTTTATATTATGATATGTTTAATTTTCTTGGTGCCAGCATCACGTTGTCGTTATTAAAAAGTAAAGAACCTTATCACCGATGGCATTTTTCGGCAACATTAGCCAAGTCTCAAAACTTTTACAGAAATTTTTTAAAACCTTATTTAACATACCAATTACTCTTGACGCTGAAACCGAAGCAATTAAATATTTTAACAAGATAAAATAATGCCTAATTATAATTTTGTTGTTGTCTATTTTAATTAATCTTTCCGTTGCCACGCAACACATTAATATAGTTCTACCGCTCGGTAAGTGCCATCGAAACTGACACCTACGTCGTCAGATCGCGTAAAATGAATATTATCATATTTATCAATATTTCACATTTATTATTAATTAATATTAAGAATAAAAGTATGATAACAACTATATGACACACATCAAGACTAGTAAAAGTATTATTTTCTCATTTATAATGCTTAACAATTTTACACTCCTTACGGTAACACAAGTTGGCATTATGGCTACGTACGTATATTATCTATCTCGGTATGCTGAAGGTTAACTGTTGTGTGTGTAAAACACCCTTCGATAGCACAAATTTCTAGGTTCTGGGGTTTCTACTGATAAAATAAAAATAAATATGAATTAAATGTATTAATTATAAAGATATACATACAAAATCAATATTATCGAAAAATAAAAACATTGTTGTTGCGCTACCGGGATTCGAACCTGGATCTCTTACCTAACCGGGGGAGGTGCTTTATCCAACTAAGCTACAGCGGCACTATTTTTATCGACAATTTTTCGACCTTATATGTTACCTTTTTGATATCAATACATTTAATCGTTCCATCATTTAACAGAGCCATCTAC